>JAUIMY010000002.1:0-207790 GCA_033557855.1 Hydrochus callosus | reverse complement strand
ATTTCCAAACATCCACCTACATTCCGCAGTGCAAAACTAAAGCCGAACTTAGCCAGAGATGCGATTGAGTTCGGGAAAAGTTCGTAAAGATTTGCCAAGCAATTATGTGGTGTGGAAAGGAATGAAACAAATTACAGCCGCCCTTTGCAGTCCTAATCCTCGGTTCTATACTTTGATGAATTATTTGGATAAAATCAGATGAGTGCTTCCATAAATTAGCAATTTGAAAGAAAATTGGCTATTACAATTGAAATTACAAAAGAAAACGTATACCAAAGAAAACTGTCGAAGTAAACTAGTTCACAAATTAAACTAGGATACTTTAAAAGGAAAATAGACAAACGAGTACTTTCAATGATCTAGATAAGTACTTTCAAATAAATACTAAATTCTAAAGGTAAATAAAACTAAGGCAAAAGGCAAATAAAACTAAGCTAAGGCAAAAACTAAGACCATACAAATAAAACTAGGGTTACCTCAAAGAAAACCAACAGTACATTCAAATAAAATGAAAACTTCGTTTTGAAGAGTATAACTAGGGTACTCTCACAGAAAACTAAGCAGTAGAGCACTTTCAAACCAAACTAAATGAGTACCCGTTTCCCAAGAAAACTAAACGCGCTCTCCTAAACAAAACCTAGACGAATAGGTGTATTTCACCGAATAAAAACAGCACACTCCCTAGGACATCACTCCCCAGATTGATGACATTCGTAAATAACAAAGAGGAAAAAATTCCCACAGGAATCGAATAAGGTTGCGCTCTCTTCACGCCTAATCGTGGAGGAAGCGACTCGTTTCAGTCAGTAGATTGCGGAACAGGAATTATAGAGAAAGAGCAGAGTGACCCTTACCAGCAGCCAGCAATCGCAGGTGAAACGAGACCCGCTGCTAGATGATTTAGGGAACTTTCGAAGCACTTCACAGTAAGCCCATTGCGTCACGGGTCCCGTAGGGAGCAGGCACGGGATGGGATGTTTATCGCAGTTCGATTACGCGATTAGATCCAGCCCGCACTTTGACAGATTGGAAAATACAAAACGAATAATAAAGCACACGGCTACGGACCGCTCGTGACTGACTGTCGGAACGTCTACTAATCCCACTGCGCAAGTCTAGACAAATAGAACATTTCTTCACACTGCACCTCTTAGATACTAGATGCAATTCTTTAGGCTTAGACGGTAGGCTGGTTGCCTACGCGAATTGAAGGAAATGCCGGAACGTGTAGGCAACCAAAGTTGGCGTGAAATTATGGGCTTGCTCTCCAAGAGTATTCCATACCCTGCTTGCTCTACTCGCCGGCGCCTTATTTCAAGTATGCATTATTATACTTGACGTTTATTTCTTATTAATGTTTCAAGCAGTGGCGTGACACCCGTGGAAGCAATAGATGCAGTGCATCCCTTGCTCGATCGAATTTTTTCTCTAATGTATTTGATAAATGATTCTTTCCATCCAATTTATTAAATATTGGAACATGGTTATAACTCGCTGATTCAAGTAATCCAAACGTATGCATCCATTGGATTGAACATCCTTAGAAGGTTAATGGATGCAGCTTCGTGGAGTGCATAGATATATTTTAGACGCACGATATAATTACTAACTAAAACATTCATGATAGTTATTATAATTTTTCGCACAAGTTCCATTTGTTCAAAATATAGCGGCACTATGACTTGAGATAAAGTTCAATGGGTCATTACTAATAAAACGCATCGGTTTTATCATCTATCGGTTTATTCACAAATAAAACCCAAGTACATCACTCGAGAATCGCAATAAAATAAATGGCGAATGTGTAATCTGGTTAAATACTACGACAAAATGTGGAAATGAACTAATCAATTCATTTGAACGTATAACATATGAGTTTCGAAAACGGAAGTAAAAATTTAAAGAAACTAGGAATCGATTCTGCGAAAACGGTACAAAATATATCGTCTTAAAAGTAATTAATCAAAAAGATGTGAAGAACCATCGATAAATCGGTGCCTGGTTGTGTCCAAACATTTTTGGCACGGAAAGCGATTGCTGTTATGCTGCAGTTGGGTTGTTTTAAGGTGGTTTCGTTTACCAAATTCATTCTTTCTCACTCAACTCCTGGTAACGAGCGTACATCATTTTCTTGACACAATCTTTGTAGGATTCGCCCGCTATTGCTGCGTAGCCTTTGTTGCCCAGTCCGACGGTGCTGTTTCGCTGTTCCGCCTGTGAATACGCAACATTTTTGGTACATCCTCAAATAATCCAGAAGTAAAATTTTTATTGTACTCTGCTAAATTTCAAAGATTGAATTTAATTGTAAAAGGTTGTAGTGGATTAGTAAATTTTACAGTGAGCAGACTGGAATTTCCCGCCCATTTTAAGTTGGCACTCCTCAATACAAATGGCTGCGCCTAGCAATCCTAACCTATAAAAGCTAAAAAGTTTGGTAATACACCAAGCAATCAGTACCTGGATAATGGTGGTCCGGCCTTGATTGGATTTCCCAAGCCCTTGCCCCTCACTCCATCCCATCTTTTGCAAGAGGCGGTTCCCTAAATTATCTGCTCCAATAGGTTCGGCGACAGAGGTCGCCGCTACGGGAATATCAATCTCCCTGCTCTTCAAGTATTTTTCTTTAAGTTTGCTGGGTTGGGGTTCATCTGGGTCGCCGTACTTCATTCTCCTCTCCTTCGCCCTGTCCCTGTAGATGATTTTTTCCGCTCCGGACTCGGCTTTCTTCTTCCTCGATCTCGTCTCTAAGTTTTGCTTATGCAGCGAGGAGAGTTGCGCGTGCTTCGTGAGGGCCTCGGTGGAGTTGAGCTGGCGCTTGCACAAGTTGCAGATTAATTTGTTGTAGTCTAGGAATTCCATTTCGTTCAGCGGTTCCTCATCGTCTGAGGATTCGCTTTCGCCGCCGTACGCGGCAACGAGGGGTGGCTGCTGTATAGGTTCGTCCACTTCGAGTTTGTATTGTCCGTTTGAGATGACCGAAGCTACAGCTTTCTTCTCGAGGACCGAGAAGCCGATGTCCGCCGAGCCGGAGATGACCGCGTTCGCTTGTCGGAAATCCATGTTCATCTTAGCGGTGGGGCAGTCTTTCTTCTGGTTGAGGGTTTTCGCCCAACGCTCCATGTCTTTGGCTATTTTCTTCGCGACTTTAACTTTGTCTTGTTTGTCCACTTTGGGTTTCTTCGTTTCCGCGTCGTTGGCTTGGGCGTTCGTAGGGGGCGCTGAACCGGCGGGGTAATTCTCGTAGGTAGGCGCGAGGACGTAGGTGACCTTCTCTCTGTCCCAATACAAATACTTTTGTATTACGCTGTTCCAGTAGTATGTGGAACTCGGATCGTAGTACAAGCCTGTGGTCGAGTCGTAATAGTACCCACTGTTTTTGTCCAAAGTGTACTTGGATACGTCGGGAATCGGATACCTTTTTCCGTCGGTTCCAGTTGGAATGGAAATGTGTGTCGTATCGAAGAAGTTCTTATGCGCGTTCAACTGCTGTATAGCCGACTGGGCGACAGCCGCCGCTGCGTTAGCAGCGTCCATCTGATTCTCCTGATGTAGAGTTATCGTGTTTCCTGCGTTTATCTGCTGAGTGAAGTAGTTCTTGTAGTAATCCAAATACTGCGCGTACTCAGTCGAGTTCTTAGCGTAGCGGCTAGCTGAATATTCCGCTAAAGTATCCACATCACTCAAGGAGTACATAGTCGGGATCGTAGGCGTGGTCACCGAAGAAGTGTCTGGCGCCGCGAAAACGTTCTTGGTGTCCCCCATGTTGTACTTGCAGTAGGAAAGTATCACTGTCTTCCCATCAATATTCAAAGGTTGCAAGAGGTTGGTCAGAGCGCTGTGTAGAGCCACCGCGTCCACGATACTTTCAGTTCCTAAGTAGCAAATTCCCCTCGATGTTGACGTCAAGGGATCCCGACCGATCGCCACAGCGGAAATCTTCTTGACCAATTCGGGTATTGCTGCGTTCAGTACAGACATCACCGTGTCTTCTGTGGTTAGGGCGTCGAGGTTCCTCAGCATGATGGCTGAAATATCAATAACGTTAAAATATATTCAACACAATAAATGGAATGGTTGTCAATGTTATACTGAGAACCTCTATTTGAGCCAATCAGTTATATAAATAAATAAAAAAATAAAATAATGGATGATCCAGTATAAATATCGATGACTCACTCTTTGTCGTGTAATTGCAAATTTCATCACTGCCGCTCCCTCCTTCCTCACTCTCCATCCGCGAGGCGTGGCATTTGAAGCAATTGTCCCGCCTTTTGAAATTTTGGGCGCCACACTGCAAAATTCAAAATCTACCAAATGGGCTGCGACTACGGCGGCCTCATCACACAATGAAAAAGCATTTCCTTCAGTATAGATTGAAAGCGATTTAGGAACATTGTTTTGTGGCGTAAAAAAATTGGGAACGAGTGCACATTTATATAAAGAATTCAAAGTGCTTCCCAACAAAACCGGTACCTTAATGCAGAACCAATCGGCGGATGCCTTGTGCGAAGGCGCCTTCTCCGAACTCGGGCAAAGTTCTTTAGGAATACTGTACTGCATGATAGCGCGGTACTGGTCCTGCAGCATGAGGATGCCCTGGAAAGCAACACGCAAATGAACGAGATGTTCCCACTGACGCTACCTACCCCTCTTAGAGAAGAGACCTGCTGGCCAGGCAGCAATTTCTTTGTGAATTTGACGTAGAGAAACAATAAAAGGGTTCTTTTTTCGGCAACAACACTGATTGTGAAGGGAATACGCCAAGTGATTGAATGTCTCCCAAAAGGCGATTGAAACGGCGCGAAGCGGGTTTCAGTCGACGTATGGGGGGGGCGGGTTTTGACGACAGCTCAAATAGTGAATACTTAAAGGCTTATCTGATTTCATAGGTCAATAATCCTTTGGTAGTCTAAAGATACCTGTTTCATATCCATCCATCGCGTGGCCTCGGCTAGTGTTGCAAATTCAACAAACGCGAAACCTCTAGATGCACCTAAACAGCACAATACATACGAAAGGTATTACCTGAGCCGTAATAGAACGTAATTGTTAAATATCTGCCAAGTTTAAAGAAATGAAGTTTGGTCGGCGCCACAGAAATCCGCGATACCCTACCTGTGTCTTTCTTCCGGATGAGGCGGATGTCTTTCGGCATCAATCCACAGTGAATTATATCTTGTCTTATCTGGAAGCAACGGTCGTCTTTTAGTTTATTCAATAATTATCCCATTGCTTGTCCAGGTAGCATTTTCGCCACGCATGAGCGCAAATAAACAACATTTCAGTTCAACAAAGTACGACCCTTGATTCAATCGCTTTCTCCAAGACAACGCAACAAAGAACTTACATCATTCTCGGTGATGTGCTGCGCTAAACCTCTAATCATGATGGTGTTATTAGGCGGCTGACTCTTGTATCCGATAATCTCTGAGCCGCTAGCCCCGATAACACCTCCATTGGCGCTACGATCACTGCCAAATCACAACAATGCAATAAGTGTACTTTAAATAATGGCAAACCTCCTCAATGCGACCTGTTTTCTGTTTTAGTACTGAGCATTCGGTAAATTGGTATTGGTTTTCTTTTCATTACTTGACCGTACCTATCCTCACTGTCCCTATCATTGTCCCGATATCTATCTCTATCACGATTCTTCCGCTCTTCGGATTTTCTTTCCCACCTAGACCCACTTCCAGATCGTCGGTCCCTACTCCGTCTATAGTCTCTATGCGACTCGTAGTCCCTATAATACCTATCGCGGTCTCTATACTCCCGACTTCTCGACCTGCTCCGCCTCTCCTCCCATCCATCATAGTCCCTCCTAGAATAGTCTCTATCCCTGTCACTGTCGTAGTCACTTCCGTTACGAGAAATCCGTCCATCCGAATAATCCCCGTTATGCCTGTGACCTGAAACAAAATTCCTCGTTTTAGTTCACCACTCCGAGTCTGATGCGATTTTACACTATTAACCCGTTTTGACCCACGTCCTTATGGAAGGCGTTCACTTAATAATAATAATAATAAAATTTATTAATTTTATTAATTCATCCTGTGAAATAGGAAGACTTTTAGGTTCAATGGGTTCAAATGGGTTACGTTTCAAATTAAACGTTTTCATTCTTTTAATATTTTTAGGAAGAATTTACATCACTGAAAATAATATACAGCCATGAAAAATACATCTTTAATACCTAGAGAAATAGAAGTTTTCTGCTCTATTGCTATGTATTTACACCGGTATATCATGCATATTAAATTTTTTTTTAATTCAAATCCTATAGGATATAGAATTTTCTTGTAAAGTAAAAATTTCAGCGTTTTTCTTTTAAACCAATTAAATCAAAACCACGCGCTACTTGAGTGACGCCATGATCCTCCAACTATGGAAGACGCTATTAAAATCTTTTTCATCCTTTAGTTACGGTAATCAGTAAGTTTGCAATTACTACTGATTGCTGCACTTACTCTCGGGAGGTGCTGGTCGTTTCGCCTGAGATTTCTTCCACCTTTGCTTGAACTTATTCATGAATTTGCACATCTTGTGCTGGATTAGAAGAGCATCGCTTTGCCCGATTTTCATTTGGCGGACCATTTTTCCCATTGTCGCGATGGCAAATTATATTTATAACTTACAATACCTCAACTTAATTTCTTGTGTTCACGCGAATGTACGTCCTCACCAATTCTGATGGATGCAAACGAAGAAATCAGTTATGGCTAGTCATGTTCGACGTGCCAGTCAGAGCGCCCTTTCAACAGAACTAGAAACTTGGTGATTAGGTGAATTTGAATGACTGACGATAATCCATGTACCCAAATCTCCAGGGTCCTATGGAGATCTGTTTACGCCCTAGAGTTCGCCACCGACTAGGCTAGTTATATTTTATTTTGAATTGAGTAGGGGAATGGATACGAATTTGTGTCCTTAACATTCGAGCAAACTTGCCATTTTTATAATCTTCAAAACGAAGTTTTTTATAATCTTCAAAAAGAAGTCTTTTATAATCTTCACGAAAATAAAGTTTTCGACTTTATTCTCGCGCATTAAAAACGGGATGTTTGTGGCGGCGCATTCGTTGAAATATTCGAATTGATTGGGTCGTAGATTTTCATTACCCATAAATGAATAATAGCTTTGCTGATTCGAACACGACATTTCCTCGACGGAATCGAGAAATGTCACGTTTTCCTCAATAAAACGGTTAATTTTAAACTAGGTATGAAATTCTTTTGTAGAATTGGACACGTTGAAAGTAATATTGCGAATGGGATATCAGCCAGCGCGAATTATGTTGTTTCCCATGAAAATTATTCAATGTCCGTACAATCCTAGAGAGAGTTGTGTTTATATTTCAACAATAATCTTATTAGATAAATATTATCAGATATTTCAAGTGTGTAAATAATTCGTTTAATGGGAAATAGACGGTTGGAACCTTCGATTCCGCGTCGAGCGCTTTCTACTATAGAATAAATGGACAATTGACAATTATTACACAGTAGAATTGAATTACAGTTAAATTATAATTCAAGTGATGGAGATTCCAAATTCAGTAAATGCCCAAACGGCAAGGCAAGTACATATGAATATAATATGTGTTAACGACGATCTAAATAAACGGTAATATTGTGCTGTGAAAGCATTCTCAGTAAGAATATTTAAAATGCTGCGACAGCAGAATGTCGAGTATGCTATCGAAAATGAAACCTACTATTTATATTTTTTCCACGCGTACAATTCCCGATTCGCAAAGCGTCGATTCGGTAGTGGATTATTTGTGAGTGTAGGAGAGCATTAGCAAAGCGTCGCTACGTATTTGAATACAATAGTCAATTACTTACTTGTTTTCCGCGATTTGTAAGGAGACCTGTGGCCGTTGTGTCTCCTATAATGAGGAGAATTCGATCTTGATCTGGACCTATGCCTCGAATGCGACCTGTCCCTGAACCCTTTGTCCCGGTCGATGCTTGGGCTCCTATTCCTAGGCGAGTAGTCCCGTCTTTCCATTTCTTCCGTTCGCTTTTCAGATGCCCGAATCACGTCAAAACACAAACGTTTTCCTTCGACATCATCAGCCGCTAGCAATATGGCGACTGCGCGCGAAAAGTCCCTAAATCAAGCGTTTAATTCCCGATTCTCCAGTATGAGAATTCCCTGGGAGGGGAGAGGCGGCCACTGTTTGCAATCAGTCAGTTTTCACGGGGAAAACGGCAGGGGAAACTCGATTATTCCTGCTGGGGCAGCAGAAAATGCGACTTTGTACACTAGCACTGTTTCTTTCTCACTTTGGGTTTGCAAGATGCTTACTGCGCGAGGTAGCGCGCTGAGCTAGGGGAACCGGTTTCAGATAAAGGAACATTGTAGGGAGCAGAGTCGTTGGAAGCTTCGGGACTGACCGTGAATATCCCGTGGGTTGGAACGCTTGCGCACCTAACAACTGACTGGTATTACCATTGATTTCTGCGGGTAAATCCGCCCGTTTTAAGCGTTTCTTATCGCGTTCTTCAGTTCGGGAAATGAACGGCGACGCATGAACGACTTAAGTGGTTTTGTAAAGTAGTGGAGTGTATGGTGAATTTTCTTGGAGCAGGTGGCTTGCGTACGGTAGTTACGCCACTGCTGTTTTTCGCATCTAAAGAAAGCGCATGCGTCCCAAATTAAACGCCATTCGATTCTATTGAAAAGAATGAATATCCGAATAAAACAGATAAGAGAGGAATTACAATTGCTCCATGACGCTGCTTTTCCAATTACGAGTTGGGATTACCCTCTACGTGCAATTATCATCATTTCTTAACGATATGACCAAGAAAAGTTCAGGTACGCCATACCGATTTTTAGCGGGTAAGAGTAGGCCTGTTTTCATTCAATAACGGATGATTGTATTCATGAGAATCACATTTTCTAACCTATAAACAAATTTGAAACAATACAATATACTCTTTGAAAACTTCGCTTTGAAGAGTATAATAAGTGACGTGGCAGAATTAAGTTTAGCCTCAAGAAAAATCCCAAGTCTACTTGAACTTTTCTCCCCGTGAATTAACATTCGAGTGCGAACTTGATTTTCGATTAAAAGCGTAACGGCAGTAAAAAAAGTTTTATTAATCAAGAACGAACTCAAACGAAACGAGTTTCGACAAAACATCTAAAAATTAAATTTATGCGTAAACAATGGAATACAAATTTTGCACATGAACGAAAGGTTATGGATACCTCAAGACTATCAAGAATGAGAAAATACAAAACACTGATGGTATCAAAAAATAAAACTCTTTAAAAATAACAAACACTCAGATCTGCACCATTTAGGAAATAACAGCGCAATCAGTAAATTCGAACCCGTATCGACGTCATTCAGAACATAATTTTCTTCCCTATCAGACATACTGAGTATGTTCACAAATCAACGTAATTTAGGCGTCAGGTACAAGTTTAACGAACGGAAGGGTAGGTTTTCTGGATTAAAATAGGAAATTTTTCACCCGCTTTGCTCAGTGGAGGTGCTCGGCTCGTTTTCCTCGTATTTCATGAGGAAATAATCCTTGAGGCAAGCGAACATCACGAACATAACCGAAACACTCCAGCATTTCCCCAAAAGCCTCATTCTTCTCTGAGTGGAGAAAGACTCCTCGTACGTGAAGTCATCAGGAAACCCAAACACCCGCTCTAACTCCACCATAGTTAGATAATCCTCTTGCCCAGAAACCTCGTCATAAATAGGAAGCGACTTGGACGTACCCTGCATCATAGAGGTGGTCTTTGTGGTGACGGTTGCGATCTTATCGATCTTAGCTTTACGGTGCGGCGCTAGGTACCGCTGCAGGTTCGGGGAATCTACCGAAAGCAGCTGATTCTGCAGAGTCGGGAGATTTCCCCAGAAGAGGCGCGGGCGCTTTTGGGCCGAAACCCAAACCGCATCGACTAAAGCTGGCTGACACTCTAGGTATCTGAATTTGAAAAGTTTAGTCCGTTATATCCACAAAAGTAAGAATGTTTGTGAAAACAAAAAAAATAGAGTAGTTGAATCTTTGAATCAAATTGATTCTTCAAATCAATTTAAATCCATGTGGAAATAACAAGTTTAAGTTGTGAAAACGAATTGCAGTGCAAGTAGCCTTGTGAAAACAAACTAAAAATTGTACGCACCTCGAGATTGTATTTCTGAACTCAAAAGGCATAGATGCGACGTTTTCGTACAGCCAGAAGAACGGCCTGCCATTTACAATACGCAAAGAATGCAAAATTCTGTAGAACTCGAAGAATAGAATTCCTGTTCCACTGGGATCTGAAATAAGCAGAAATTGCACATAAAGGGGTTAAACAACACAATGAATTAATTCTTATAGAAAAGAAACTGGGAAGAATTAGATTACCATAAAGTCCCTTCTTAAGTGGATTTACTCCACTTAGGTCGTTGCAAGGAGACCCGCCAATTAGGAGATCGATTGGGCCTATGGTCTTCAAAAACTGTTCGCTTATGTCAGTGACATTACCCAAGTTTGTATGGTCCACGCCAAAATTTTTCTGGCATAGTATCATGCAATCCGGATCAATTTCACAAGCAAAATACTTCTCCACGTCTATCTGCAACTTCTGCAGAACGTACAGGCCAGTCCCGATTCCATCGAATAAAGACAGAACTCTCAGCTTCCTTCTGATTTTGCGCACGTAGGGTGTTTCAACAACCGGTTTGCCAGCGAACTCGAACATCTTCTGGATCTAAGAAATGAAGCGACAATATTCTTATTAATTTAATATGATTCTCATTCACCCAATAGTATTTTCCGCATCAGAACATTTCCTCGCCACTTGTGTAAATGACCAAAACTCTCCCATTTCATTGTAATTAAATAATTACCCTGGGCCTCCAGTTCAATCTGGGCTTCAAAAGACCCGGCACCTTTACGTTGGGCAGGCACAGGAAACACTTCCAATCGGGTGTTTTGGCAATTTGCGCCAGCATCCCAAAATCCAGGAGTTGGTCCAAGCATTTGAAGCAGTAAGCCCTTTTACACGAAAAACAATTGAGTGATTCGAAATTACATTAAATTTCTTTAATAATAAAATAATTATTAACAATAATAAAATAACTATTAACAATAATAACATAACTATTAACAATAAGAAAATGACTAAACAATAATAAAATCAATATTTAAAGATTTGGGAAAAGGGGAATGAATTTCATCACGAAATATCTACCTGCGGCATGTCGAGTTCTCGCATATCACCGATTTCCCAACGGAAGCGCAAATGACGCAGTGGTACTTGAAAAATGATTATATTAAAAAAAATAACAGGGAATCTGTTTTTAAGAGTACATAAAAATTCTTTCAAGTCAAACATACCATGGATCCATCATCCCCTATAACGTAAACCGTGTTTCTGATCTTCTCTCTGCAAGGGGAGCAAATTTTTCCTTCGAAAACGGGATGTTCGATTTCATCCGGCTTGCCATAGCAAGCGAGACAAATAGAGTCTATTTGGGCGAACCCCTTCAAAACCATGTCGAGTTTGTCTAATCAAAATAACGAAATGTTGATTGAGTAAAGCTTATGTAAAATTAGACAAATACTGTAACACTTCCGGTCTATTAATTTCTATTATGTTTATAGAATATACCTATGTCAAAATCAGATTTCGAATCGCCCTGCTCCTTGAAATTCATTTCCCTGATCTTGCGCAATTTACTTAGAACGAACTCTGGTATGGCTTCCAACGGAGTATCATTCCGTGAATGGTGGAACCCTTGCTCGGCCCATTGGATCAAATCCGCGTCATTGTACCTCTCTGTTTCTTCCCCACCATACACCCGCAAGGCTTCAAGAATGCCCACTTGCCACGTCACAGTGGAACGATTCTTATACTTTGTGTAGTATTGGAGGAAATGTTCCTCGAAAAACTCTATGTTGTGCAATTTAACCTTTGAAGAATAAAATTTAAAAACCATATTCGGATTCATCTGATCTGTCTGGTTTTGATTTCAGTTGATTAAAAATTTAAACTGAAAGTTTGAAAGTCACTCACACCAATTTACATGCAATCAAGTACCTACATTATGAAAGTATGTTATTCTCTTCATCGACAATAAATTATTGGGACTCACTTGTGACAACCGGTAATCCCCGCACCAGAATATCCAAACTCTATTTTCTTTAGGAGAAGAAACTCCACCGTCCTTGTGATTGACAATAATACCTGAATGCGGATTTTATATTAGATTGTGAGGAGTATCGCGTAAAATCATTCATCGAGATTCCACACGATAATTCTTTAGGAATACTTACTGTTTGATCAAACCCTAACAAAACGGCAAAAATACAGAAAACGCTTTTGATTTTTTGATTGATTGGGTGATTACAGCATCGAAACACCCTACATGACATTGCACAAAACCAAAACATAACTCTTTTGAAACTCCATTATGAAGATGAAAAATGAAACGAAAACGAAATTGGTATAAAATGCGAATTGAATATTAAAATAAGATAGTACTGAATAAACGAACAATAAATTGTGTAGTCTCGTTGTGGAGGCTTGCGGAATCAACTGGTCGAAGTGCAAGTCCCCAAGATGGGGGACACCATTAAGATAGCGAAAAAGCTCTTTGTACCCAAAGCTCAAATAACGATTAAATTTCGCATTCCTCCAGGTCTAATAGTTATATGAAAACTTAATTCGGTGGAATTTATATCGAATTTCATCCTGTCTAGACGATTCGAATGGTTTCGATAGCGATCGAATGGTTTCCATAGCGTTCGAATGGTTTCGATAGCGCTCGAATGCATTTAAAAACAATTCTCCCCACATGCGAAAATGGGACACTCACCCGGCCAATGCTTCTTGTTAAAATGGCACCAAACCACCGCTCCTTCCTTCTTCTCCTTCTGCATCGTCTTCAGAAAATTGACCCTTTTCTTCAAGTAATCGCGAGTTCGCCGCATGTCCATGTTCATATGAACACAAATCCAGGCAGGTCTCTTAGTTGAATGCAAGGTGCGTGGATGTCAAGTGCGCGCTGTTTCTGCACACGTGAGGCGGCTGCACGCAACTTTTCCAACTTGGAAGATACTTTCGTCTATCTCAAACTGCGAAACTTCAGGCGGATTTGATTGTGTTGTGCACAACAATGATGATGGTGAATAGAATGTTGGATGACATTATTCGGGAGTTTACAAAAACGGGAATAAGCAACACTCGATGTTCTCACCTACTAGTCTCCAACGCAAAGGAAGAAGCCCGGCAAAAAGGATTGCCAATAGCATAGACCCTGCAGGTCTACTTTGCCTAACTGCTCGATTACAGGTCACTTCTTTGAATAGTGATCGATCGGGATTTGAATTCGAAAGCAATCTTCGGTTTTTTCAACGAAAATATATTATCATTTAACAAGTACAGCCATACAAGAAATCAATTGGATCCTAAAACGAGTAAATATTCGGACCTCGCGAATCAGATCGATTTAATGGATTACATACTGAATTACGTCAAATACGGATAGGCGACTATTGAGTGTTGTACGATTACGTCGGTTACTTCCATTTTATTGTAAATACGATATTTAGTGTGAATAAAACTTATTATGTGATTTTTACACAGAGACGTTTTTTTTAAAGTGATTTTTGATTTTTTAAATGGTTTTAATGTGAGCATGATTTTTTTTTAATGATGTTTACTGCGAACATGAATTTTCAAAATGATTTTTGTTGTGAACATGATTTTTTAAATTATTATTTTCTATGTGAATTATTACGAATTTGACTTACTAAGCAAACCAAGTTTAGCCTTCAAATCGATACAGATCTCTTTTTGTTCCATGATTTGCCTAACTAAATTAATCTTTTTGATTTGCAAAATTTGATTCTCCCTATACAACAAGTCCATTATTTCATCCATAGTGGTTACGTTGGTTTCGCTTAGAACAGGAACGGCTCCCGAACTCGGCTCGCTCTTTAATTTACTTTTCAACTGCAGCGTTTCGTTCCGTTCGCAATCAATCTCCTTAGTCAACTTATTCTTCAATTCCATCAGTTTATTTATTTTTAGTTGATAAAGAGTAATTGAATCATCGATGGCACTCCTGATCGTTTGTTCTGATTCGTTTGGTTCCTCTTCCCTACTCACTACTTGCTCACTTTGACTATTTGCGTTAGTATTCACCGCGTTTGCGTTAATCCCTTGCGGATTCGCATTCACTGAAATTGCGTTAATTCCCTGCGTATTTGCGTTAATTCCCTGCGTATTTACATTAATCCCCTGTGTATTTACATTAATTCCGTGTGCGTTCGCGTTCATTCCTTGTCCACTTACGTGACTACTAGCATTCGCTCCTTGTGCACTCGCATTAATTCCATGTGTATTGGCACTCATTTGTTCCGGATTTCTAGTTACATTTTGCTCTTGAACACTCGCTCCTAATTGATTACAACTATCTACTTCATCAGAAGCGCGATACTCATTTGTCTCGATCGATTCCGCGACTTCAGGCCGTTCACTTTCCACGGGTTTGGGCTGTTCAACGGTTGCTTTCGCGTCTTCTTTGACGTCTTTCACTTGGTCTTTCGGGTCTTCCTTCGGTTTCTCTTGGATCGATTCTTTTTGTACGTTTTTCAATTTACGCTAAAATGGAAATTATAGGTTGAATACAGAAATCCTTCCTTTATCGTAGCTAATCCATTCGAGACTTTATTGCGATAAGTGAATTTCCACTAAGTAGGATTCTTTGTTAATAAACGGAATATTTTCGTTTTGAAGACTATAATTGAATATTTTCGTTTTGAAGAGTACCTTAAGTTGAGTGATGAGTCTTTGTACTTCCCACAGCATTTCTTGCCTGGCATTCGTAATGAATCCAGCATTCATCTCAGCATGAATTTGGTTCAAAAGAGATTCTTGTTTCAACAATTCCACTTCCAATGCTTCCAAATCGCTCGGTAATTGGGCTGTCGAAGTCAGAGGCGGTACGTATGGCAAAAGGTTCAAATTTGGAAAGAGGGTCCGGCAATGGTACAACAAAGCCGTCAGCAATCGATTGGATGTGTGCAAAACCGGACTCAAAGCAGCCACTACACTTTGGATGTTCATTTTATTTTGTCTTTCCTGCAGGATAGTTACTATTCAACAAAGTACTCTAAATGAATGAATAAAGTTCTTCAACTCTTTAAGTAAAATTCAAACAGAACATTAAGGTTAATCGTATGCTTACGCTGAATGACACCAAGCCATTGATTTAATATCGTGGATTCAGTATAGTTAAACGGACAAATTTACAAACAAAATTAAGAAAATGGAAACTCACATTCAACGCGACATTATCAAAATGTACCAACAACCAAGAAAGCAGGAGCTGATTGTTCGATGGCAAATTCTCCACCAAAATCTTCAAGTGTTTCTCTCGCGTCCCCAAATTCAGAATAGCCCCGGCTTCCTCAAAACGAATCAGCAAGTCGCTAGTGAAGACTGGCTCAGGCAAATCTCTACAATTGATTCGGTCGTGAAGAATTGCAGTCAATACATTATTTAGGGAAAGTAAATTTTTCTATGTGAAAAAAAAATTACTAAAGCACTAAAATAAAAATGAAGCAAAGAGAAGGTACACACCTCAAGAACATTTTCAATAAGCTAGTTACTGTATATACATCGTACTCCGAAAGGTCGACATTATCCCTATTGTTGAACATTTTCCTTAGATGCAAAACCTTCGACTTTGTTCCGCTTATTTTATAAACTCCTTCCAAACTAAGTCCGTTCGCTTGAACGAAGTCTATGCACAATCTAACTGGAAGAGGTAAGTCGATGCCGTCATGGCATCGGCCTCTTTCCACTGCCTCATCTAAACTAACGCCAAAAATTGGCAGTCCATCTGTACAAAATACAATGAACTATTACCCAGTGTTGTCAAATAAATACGAAACTGCTCAAATAAATTAGAGTACTATTCTTAACTCAAGGTTTTAATTTAAAACTTCAAGCACCTGAAACTAAGTTATTTTCAAAGATACCTTTCAATTGTTTAAAGTGACGCACCTGATATATCTCCACACTCTTCGGCCGAATGCTTCACTTTTCTCTCCTTTTTATCAGGTTTCGCTTTCTCCTTCTCAGTCTTCTTATCGCTCTTTTTATCCTTCTTCTTCTCCAAATTTTCTTTCTCCCGAGACTTTTCTCTCTTCTCCTTGGATTTTGAGGTGGTGAATTTAAAAGATTTAGACTTCTTGGATTTCGAAGGACTTCTGAAACCATTTTGAAATTAGTTATTTAAATATATAAATATATATTTAAATTAGATATAAAATTAAAAACAATCCTTTTTAGTTTACCATTTGAAACGAATATAACATTTCAACATTTTATTCGAAAAACGAAAACTTCTATTATTATTAAAAAAACAAACCTAGCTTCATTTTCATCAGGCGAGCTTTCCCCTTCAAGGGCGGCGTATCCCTTATCCTTATCTTTCTTGTCCTTTTTGTCTTTTCGTTTCAGAATGTCTTTTTTGCTCAACTTCTCAGTATCGTCGCTATCTGCATATTTGCGTTTCAATGAGTAAGTAATAAATATAATAAATACTTATAATAAAATAACCTATTAAATAATTAATTAAACCGAAAAATTTATTAATGATTAATTATTAAACGAAACGGATTAATTAAACAAACCGATAAATGACTAAAAAATAAATACACTGAAAATATTACGAAAAGGAACAGAAATTGAAGGATAATAAAAATACAGAATCAGAGTGAAAAAAAAACAAATTGCAATGTTCAAAACAACAGTAAAATTTGACTACTAATAAATCCACTTTTAGAGGTTATAAATAATTTATCGGCTCCTAGATCGCATTAAATGCGCGAAGCGACTCTACAATAATCTCAGACATATCTGCGGGGATCGCGTGAAGGATTTCTCATTTTTATAACAAGCGATAACTGTTTTGAGAATTGCCGGACTCACAGTCGCTCTCATTGGTTCCCTTTTTGCTTAAATCCGAGGCGTAGAGGCCGGGGAATTCCTTCATCACGTCGGGACTTTCGAAATCCATGTTGAGATTGGACTTTTTCGAGCGGATATTCAAAACGAAAACGCTGTCATTTTGGATCGAAGCACAGTTTGACCACAAACCACTGGATTTCTGGCTCCGACTTTGACAGTTGATTTCATGCGGTTTGGGTTGCCTAAGTGCCGCATCCGCGTCTTGTCGGGGCGGGAAATATAAACAAAGCGTTGACTTGAAAGCCTATGCTTTGTTGCTAGGGCGGTAGTCCCACGTTTTATTTTTGTTGTACTTAGTTTTTGTTCTTTTCGACATTTTACTGTCGACAAATTTTAAGAAAACCTGCACTTTTGAAGTGGCATAAAAGCTTAACTTTTACGCATTCAAAACAGGCTGTTTAGGCTACTTTGTAAAAATATTTCCCGTTTTGTTGGATAATTTTCTTACGAATTCTTAGGATGTTTTAAGCAGAAAATATATTCTTGAAGTTTTAAAAAGTATAATTAATTAAGTTAGGTTGGGTTAGATCAGGTTATGTTCCGTTAGGTTAGGTTAAGTCAGGTTAGTCTAGGTTGAGTTAGGTTAGGTTAAGTCAGGTTAGTTTAGATTAGGTTATGTTAGGCTAGGTTAGGTTAGGTTAGGCTATGTTACGTTGGGTTAGGTTAGGCTAGGCTAGGTTGGGTTAGGTCAAGTTAGGTTAGGTTAGGTTTCAGTTAGGATAAGTTAAGTTCGCAACGCAAAATGCAAATTTTCAAATAAGGAACAAATGATGAATGTTGAAAACCGGCCCGTGTCCGTCACTGGACGATTCATTGTACTTAGCCAGTTCAATTCGAAAATAGTGCCACGCGTGGGAAGCTTCTGTAGGTGCTGGCGCATTGTCCCACAGGAAAGAATAGCATGAATGATCGAAAGCCATCAATAACGTTATTGTTCATGACGCGGCGCGGCGCGACGTTTCAAATTGAAACGGAAAACTTCTCGTATTGATCACTTCCTGCGTTCCCTGGTAGGTGGACGGAGGGCGTTCGCGGTGGGGGTGGCAGCCCCGCGTCGCGGATTGGCGACGGCGTCGTGACGCACGGAGGGACAATAAGGTATAAAGAAATAAGGGCCTTCGTGGTGTCGCTTGTTGCGAGTGTTCTGCTTCCACGAACTGTGTACTTGCACCAGCCATCGGCCATGGTTCGCGTGGCTTTGGCTCCGCATCCGCTGCTGCTGGTCATCGTGGTGGTGGCTGTGTGTGCAGCCATTCCCCATGCCGTGATGGCCATAGATTTGAGCAGGCTCTACGGCCATCTGAGCTCCAAACGGAACGGTGAGTGCGAGTTTCCTGTGGAAAAAGGCATGTTCTTCACACCACATCCCCGCCCGAAACCGGAGGGTGGGTGCATCAACAGTTGACGCAGTCTGGTCGGGTGGATCGATAGCGAGATCGGAAGGGTGTTTTTGCTCCAAAATTAAGATGCGTTTTTCTTCTGTGTAAA
Organism: Hydrochus callosus; assembly: GCA_033557855.1. NCBI lineage: Eukaryota > Metazoa > Arthropoda > Insecta > Coleoptera > Hydrochidae > Hydrochus > Hydrochus callosus. The sequence continues at coordinate 189,298 of JAUIMY010000002.1, read as the reverse complement.
CTTTGAAGGTTTGAGGTTGAGTCCAGGGTAAAGTGTATACACTTTGGTCTAGGGGTAAAACTAACTGATGATAAACTAAAAATAGATCAACTTTTGTAAACCGCGAGATACTTTTGCATCGAAAGTTGTTCGGCGTTCGACAGGTTGTAAAGCAAAGAAGCAAGAACGTTGGTTTGGTGGATCTTCGGTTTTAAGTTAACATTTATGCAGGCGATTCTCACCTTTATTAACCTTTCAACAGGCGGATTTAACAAACTCGGGCACGTGCATGTTGCGTATTTGGTAAATTTTATCTGAATGAATTTTTAAAAAGTTCCAAAAAAATAGACTTGTCAAATTGACGTGTTTTCCTTTATCCATTCCGTCCAAAAATCATCATTATTCCATAAAAAATATTGATGGGTTTTTAATTCATGTTATACCCAGGAGAACAAATGAAATCAAGAATGCGTCTGTTGTTGTGATGACGGACAGACATGCGTGTTTGAAAAACGGAATTATAATTTCAAGTTATTGTATTCTTGAAAAAAGTTTCAAGAGAGTATGTTGTTTTTTTGAGTGAATTGGTGAAAAAATGGAAATTTTCACACATAAATTTGGATTTATAGACCTTATTTAGTTAATGGCATGAATTCATCTTCATATAGTTTATTAGGTTGAAATGGGCTACGTCGGGCAACCTTTTAGGCTCTTTGAAACTTAATGGAAGGAGTCCCTTTTTATAGAAGTAAAACGAAACGTATGGGATTTTAACCTTCTGAAATATTCAGCACATTTAACCTTTTGAAGCACAAAACTTTCTTTTGACGGCTACCTATAGTAAAATAGAATTCCATTCTACTCCCCGAACACATCAATAATTAAAATCGGATTGAGTGCAGATAAAAGGGTTGAAGGTTGAAGGACAACTTGAAAGGGAGGAAATGATGCGACGGAAATTACTCTGACTACCTACACATACCCGTATTGATTTTTACTGCGTGGGCGTTTACATTTCCCTTAACTTCACATTCACTGTCCGACATGTCAGGTTCTCGACATGTAAATTCTAAGTGCGCACTACTCCCACACTTTAATTACGTACCAATACTTTTTACATGCCACTACAACAATTCAATAACAACATATGAAATGGGGCATACAGATGCAAGCAATTATGTATTTAAAATTTCTTACGTACAATGGCAACGTCGATTAAAATAACTAGTAAAAGTCGACTTGATTAATGTCGGATTGCAATTGAAGCAACTTTGCACTCACTAAACCCTTATCAATGCTGTAAGCACGTCTTACACGCGAACGACTTTCCTGCGTTCCTATGGCCGCCGTTAAACTTTATTAACACCTATGAAAATCGTATCGATAAGTTGGTGTTACTCACGTTTTTACCGCTCAATTACGACATAGCACGCCATTCATTTTGCCATTTGAATAGAAAAGAAAGCCGCTAGTCGCGAGCGCGCTCGAGTTTGAAAACCGTTGAGATTTTCTCGTGGCAATCTCACCAAAATTTTAATGCGGATTTCATTAAATAAATCATACAATAAAATCGAACGAACTTATCTACCGACCGTATACATCGTTTGGAGGCGTGCATTCTAAATAAATCCGGGTTGAATCTTTTATCCAGTGAGTTTTATGGTTAGAAGTGTTATATACCTACGTAAAACTCACTGCTTTTATCGCAATATGGCGAAAAGAGACAGAAGGCAGGCGAATCGATCGATTTGATGCGGAGGGTTTGATTAGACATTAATATTCAAAAAGCAACGCTCGCAAAAGGCGTTTTTCTTTTTTTGATGGATGACGGAGGGATGAGAGGATGAAACTTCTGGAATCCTAAGCACGTACGCCAATCTCCCAGTTTGGAGATGTATTGGGAACACTGTAACAAGCTGTAAAGTTTTCTTATTTGAGAAAACAAAACTAATATCGTACTCGCGGTGGGAATGCAATCGAAACTCTACATGAGTACAACCAATTAATATTCTTTGGTGCCACTCACTACAAACTGAAGACAATAGAATGCGATATGCAAACTTAAGCGACGTAATACATTGACGATGGATCTTACTGTAAAATTTACGTTTGTGTTCAATAACTAACTCGATGATTCGTGCACAACCAAGGAATTATTTCGTGGATTATTAGTTGCTGCAATTTGGTTTCTTTGAATCAGGTGACGCCTGCCATCCATACGAACCATTCAAGTGCCCTGGCGATGGCAACTGTATATCAATACAGTACTTGTGCGACGGAGCGCCGGACTGTCCGGACGGCTACGACGAAGATTCGAGGCTCTGCACTGCAGCGAAGAGGCCGCCTGTTGAGGAAACCGGAAGCTTCTTGAAGTCTCTCCTCGCCAGTCACGGTCCGAATTATTTGGAAAAATTGTTCGGCAGTAAGGCCCGCGACGCCTTGAAGCCGTTGGGCGGTGTCGACAAAGTCGCCATTGCTTTGTCTGGTAAGGAATTTTGCGGTGTTTGCGAGATTGCGTTTGCCGAGAGCTTCATGGGAAGAACGGGGAAAACTCGAGTGCTCGTTCATTGTTATGGCGAGCGATTTCATTAATATCGCCGTAATGTCGTAAATCGCTTTAACGAGCGCTTAGATTTGTAATAGCGCGCGAGTCTAATATTGTTTTGCAACGAGGGGAAAGAAAGTGCATTGCGTCGCGCCGCAGTAAAGTGTGGTAACAATGGCGTTTCCGCGATGGAATTTAATGTGAATTCCGAGGTGATTTTCTAGGGTAGTTTGGGTCCTAAATACGGGAAAAATAATTTAAAAAATGTGAGGAATTTGGTCATCTTCAACTCTGTTCTGAACAATTTTTGTCGTAGTGTCTATCGCTGAGGAACTACTTTGACAAAACCAATTTTTAACACCTTTCACCCAAGGTCTAAAATTTTGAGTTTTCATTAGGGGCTCGACCTTAACAAGTTGCAGTAAACAAAATTATTCCCCACCCAAAAAGTGATTTGTAAGCGGTAAATTACTATCGCGGATCCCCCAGCTAACTTCTGCCAACTTTATGTTGGAGTTTTGTGTTGTGAGAGGACCTTTCTGCTGTTTAGAATCCCAAACGATCGAGGACTTCGGCGCTGCTCTGCATCTGATGCGTTCGGATTTGGAGCATCTCCGCTCTGTCTTCATGGCCGTGGAGAACGGCGACCTGGGGATGCTGAAGTCGCTGGGCATCAAAGACTCGGAACTCGGGGACGTCAAGTTCTTCCTGGAGAAACTGGTGAACACCGGTTTCCTGGACTGAACCTACATTGACCCTGCTGCTGTTTTCTTCGCCCACCCGCAACCCCATGCGCCCTTAAACAAGGCCTTCTACTCTTATCTGCCCTACTGAAATCTGAAGTAAATCCCTGGCAGCAGAGTCCGCGAGAATCCGTCCCCCCATTAATCGCGCCCGAAGAGGAACTTGCGACAGTCCGCGACTGTCTCCGCGGGTTCGTCGCAACAACGTTCCTCTTCAACTTCGGGCCGACTGTTGGTTCATCGATGTTTCGGTTCATTTAGGGAAAGTGCGACGGGGCCTGCCTGCGCTGGCCCCCTCGGGTTGCTGGAATTTTGGTTCGGGTGTTGTAGAAATACGCGGATGTCGAAATTTCCTGCGGATATCGAAATCTCCTGCGGATATCGAAATTTCCTGCGGATATGGAAGTTTCCCACGAATATTGAAATTTCCTAGGAAATAAAAATTTGCCAGGATATAGAAAGTTTCTAGGAAGTAGAAATTTACTAGTAAATACGAAATTTACTAGTAAATACAAAGTTGACTAGTAAATAAAAAATTTACTAGTAATTAGAAAATTTACTAGTAAACAGAAAATTTATTAGTAAATAGAAAATTTACTAGTAAATAGAAAATTTACTAGTAAATAGAAAATTTACTAGTAAATAGAAATTTACTAGTAAATAGAAATTTTCTAGGAAATACAAATTTCAAGGAAATAGAAATTTGTCGCGGATAATGAAATGTCCTTGGGATATCGAAATTTCCCCCGAGATATTGCAGATTCCCCAGGACGTTAAGATTCCTCGGGATATTCAAACGAGCATTTCCCTCCGAAGTTTTCTTTTGGAATTTCGGCGGTAACGCGGTTGGCGCATTTGTTAGAAGGTGTGGTTGATGAGAATGGCCTGTTCCTCCCGCGTGGAACCAGCAGAACGAAGCGAACCCCGCGTAAATACGAAATACATATCAAAGCACCAAGGCTATTGGATTTGTGGTAGTCGAGATGCGGCGCGAACATATCATATTAGGTAGTGGAAGCCGGGCGATTAGAATCGAAGCAACTATCATATTACGTAGCGTTTTATATCAGAGAGAAGTCTTTTGAGCCCGTTCAGGAGAGCGGAAGGGTCATTTTATTCCAAGTTCTAGATGTTCTCGAAACGTGTGCACAAAACGCTGATGGGCAGCGCCACGTCGAGCGGACTTGTTAGTTCCGATACGAACTCGATCGATCAGTAGGTATTATATTATGTGATCACTTTTGTCACTAGTTTTAAGGAAACAAGAACTCCCAACACAATTATTGCGGCACTAAGTATAGTTTTAGGCCGTCCGCCCCGAACGATTAATATTTCAGGAGCTCCTCCAACAAGAACGGCTCCCTCAAGCATGCCCCACACTAGCGCGGAAGAGCGCGCATGACCCTCGCGCATCGGCAACCATAACTACGCGGTTGCGTTTGGTAATGCGCGCGAAGGGCAACAACGGCACGATTCAAAAAGAAAGAAGCAGTGTTGTGGGGCATGCCTTACATCCAGTGAGTTTTATGTACATAAAACTCACTGCTTACATCCCTTAAAATAGGTTAAATAGGGTGTCGGACGCCCCTTTCGTACGAACTCCTCACAACGCGAAAACTTCTCAAAACTATTAGGACCTACACCTCGAGGCGTTTGGACGGGCCGCCTCATAATTTTGGCACATCGAACTAGCACCCAGCATCTAGCGGAAGCATTGCAAGTCCAGTACACCTTTAGCGCGAATCGTAGACAAAATACTACGTTTTTCGCCTACGGCGTGAAAGCATTGCGGAAGCGGATGCAATCCACCAACCACAAGTTCCCTGTTCCAAAACGTAGCGTCTCGAAGCGGACCGTCCGAAAGCACTCGTTCGTTAGTACCTACCCGAATGGAATCATTCGAAAGGTTTCGTCCAAAAAGGACTGCCCAGGGGCGGCGCGCACATAGGGCCTCGCGCGCCCCTGGACCCCGACTGCGGACGAATTCGGCGCCGAAAAAAAACGTAATATTGTGATCTCTTGATGTACATATCGTGTATTTGGAGAAACGTTCGGTCGGCCGCGAGCAGCAAAGATAACGACCTGACTAGAGTAAAAATCCGCTCGTAACGAACATTTTCGGCTCGAGCCAGACCGACCGGTCTCGGGAACCAGCACAATCACATATCTGCACCTTGAAATACACCTAGAAGATTAAATCTTAAGTCAATAAGGATATTAATATAAATATACAAATATATTTTTTCGACTAGTAGGGATATCTATGTGCCCGGTGTGAGGAGACGGAGTAAACTCTTGACGTAGCGGGGCTCGACCCTCAACTTTGAGATTCTCTTTATTGACATATAGCGAAATTATATATTTTAAAACATGAAAGGCTGGTCTCTTACGTATACATATCAAATTTTTATTAGTCGTGACAATGATTAGTTTTTTGTCATGTGAATTTCTAAATCAAATAAATATATTATCAAATTGCCACCTCATTTATTCACCCGCAACCTCAGCCTCGGCATCCACTTTTCCCAACTTTCCTCTAATTCACATCACCGGTTTTTTTTCTCGGATTTCCCGCCCTAACGTTTCAATTCGTAATGGCAGTTTCCTTATCACGCATCGGCAGTACGTAGGTTAATGTAAATGTCACCAGAATAATAATAATAATAATAATAACAACAACGACAACAACAATAATAATAAATAAACTTATTGCAGCAACGTAAATCCCAGCAACGGTTTGCGTCTTCGTTAAACCAAATCTACTGCGCATCCTCATTGCGCATGCGCATTAGCCATGATTTTTAAATCGTATAGCGTATAGGGCGAGGAATACCCTTTCGACTAGTACTAGTCTCATTTTCAACTACTGGTAGGGACTACCCTTAAAAAGCGTTCAAACTCCTGCGTGTTCATATTATGTTACGGCATGCACATGATCAAGGACCGTTGCTACCTCCTTATACCGCCTAAGGGAGAACTGTTTTACATAGAACTACTTAGCATTGAAATATATTTCGATTTGTCGTGATAGAATTATAGAATATTGATAGGGTGGTCCCTTATTTAACTTCAAACTATCGAATTTACATCTATTTATTTCAAACGATTCAAAAATCATGGCTAATGCGCATGCGCAATAAGGATGCGCATTAGATTTGGTTTAGTGAAGACGCAAACCGTTGCTGCTGTCACCGCAATAATAAACTTTATCCCATAAACATATGTGTAAAACAAGTCAGTATGTATGTTATAATGTGATTAACGAATTGAAAATAAAATTGAATTGAATTGACTCCGGATACACCCCGCATGCGCACTCCGACCCCGAGCCGCAGGTTGGGAACCCCTGGCCGAAAGCGAGCGAGCTTTCAGCGCCAGCGGTCGTTTCTCTGGTCGGGACGGGCCGAGGAGCGCGCCGCGCCGTTCAGATTAGAACGCCATCGCCATCGCCAGCGTTAAAACGAGTTATATCGGCCATCCAACCCTAATGATCCGTCCATTCCGATGTTCAGCTAACACAGGCCACAGGCACAGGGTCGAGCATGGTGCCGCGCCGGCATCGAGCTTGCACTTAGAAAATACATACGTATTGTACACATTGTTTTAAGGCCGGACGGTCGCGAGTACCTATCGCGCTGTAAAGCACTGTGAAGCATTCTCCTTTCGTTCGGAGACGGTCTGTTGCCGCCGCTGCCGCCGTTGCCCTCAAAAGCCCACCAGTAGCGCTCGCTCTTCGGTCACGGGACAGACGCTCGTTCCGAGTGATAGTGAAACCGCATTTTCCGACATGTGTTTCGTAAATAGCCGCGTCTGCGACCGATAATGCCATCATCCGGCCAGCTTAGCCGTTGGAATAGCTCCTCGATCGATCGGAGGCCGAAACCCGCAACCCGTTCGTCGTTCTAACCCCCCAGTGGCAGCTTCAGCCCGCAATGAACGTAGGTAAACATTCCAGCATTTAGGGGATGCGACACGCAGCTCGCCTATTTCGATAGTTATTTTTAAATCGGGCTCTCCCGAACGGATCCATTTTCCCGCCGACCACTCGCTAGCCTTTAGGTCGAAATTTATGCGCTTAAAAACACGGATGGAGCTAGATCGTGTAGAACCTGTTTTCGATGGCTAATGTTTTTGTTAATTTCGTATCAAATGATCGTCTCCGAAAACGAGAGCGCTCCCAAAAGCGCTTCGTCTCGCTTCGCCTCGCCTCGCCTCGCCTCGACTCGCTTCAGACGAATCGAACGTCAGACTCACTCTCGGATATTATCGCGATCCATTTCGGGGTTATTCAACGTGGATTTTTGGACAATCGATAACAACGCTAATTGAGGCGGGCGCGCCGAAAACACGCATTTCTCGCGAGGCTAACCTTCCTGTTAACTCGAGACGAATGGGATCTACAGTCGTTCGAGGAATCTTCCACGAGAAATCGCCTAAATAAAATTCGCCCTGCGGGAGCAACCCCGATTCCATTTAAAATTGAATTGTTGTAGCCGAAACAGTTGTTTTCAGTATTGGTTGGTTTACATCTATGGGCGGGAGGTATCCAAAACAAACCTTTCTCGGGGCGTTACTTTGCATAAAGAAGTCACCTCGATGCAAAATTTCAAAAACCAACCCAATGATTCTAGTAGAAAACTTTACGTCCGTTTCCAACAACTAACTCTGTGATTCTGTCGAAAAACCTAACACTTGCGTTTCTGGAAAAGTACTGCGTTCTGTACGTTGTACAATATATAACGTAAACATGAACTTCCATATAAGAATCCCCGAAGTGCATTTTATTTTCGAGCGGTTTCATGCGCGCACGCTGTTTAGCGGATTTCTCCCTGGTACAGCGGCAGCGCGAAGTGTGGGCATATTGCGACAATTAGCAAGTTCCAAAATGAACTAAGACTTGCCGTGGCCTACATTCCGGCCACTCAACTTTCGATAGGTGACCTGTGCAAGAGGAAAGCGTCCATTTTAAAAATAGTCCTCAATCAAATTTGATCGCGCCGTGAGAGCGTTTAGGCGCGCTCGTCCAGGGAATTCCTCTCATTACCACTGGATTATCCGACGCGATCGGTCCCGGAGCCGGGAAGAGCCGGAAATACGAAAATCGTGTCTACTTTTCATTCTCTATTCCGAAGGGTCCGAGTCGTGGTTAGGCGTTTTAAAATCTAAAATGACTGGATTAACATTCAGATCAGTTGCGAGCCGGCTTGTATTCCTCGCCATACCTGAGCTTCTTCTGGCGGAGGTGTTCCTTCGAGTTTATTTACCTCAGCTTAAGAGCGACTTGGAGATCGAAAATCCTCAAATACACTCTCAATTCATCTTCGAGCATTCAATCCGCAACTGTCTGAAATAAATAAAATGAAAAACGCAACTCACTTTTACAGGGTTCTCTTCAACGCGAAAAATATCGCTTTGATACGCTCCCAATCGTACTTTCAGTGAAGTGGTTCACTTAGTTAGGAACTCGACTGTATTTCGAAACTTCAAGTATGGATGATAATGAAAATTCAATGACCGATAGTGGAAATTCCACGCTGGAGCTACACGGGACGTTCGCACAGCATAAATGGACGAATTTACTCAACAACACTTCGTTTTGAAAATTATAATAATATTGTAATTATTATAATTATAATAATTATAACGTTATATTTGTAATTATATCACATATCATTTATTCAAGACCCACCGTTAAAACATTGAACAACAAAACACTAAATACGGACATAGCGCATAAAACATAAGCGCGAAAATAACACTGAGACACCTAATACATAACACAACAAAGAAAAACACCCAACAACTAGAGATCAACCCCAAATCAACAGCTTCAATTTTGAACTCTGACTTTACTTTCTTTCCCCGAAAGTATTCAACTTTCTCCGTCGACTGTCATAGACAGCAGCTGCAAATTCGAAATGCGAACAGAAGTTTCAGTTGGGCCGGGCCTTTCTGCTCCGCCCGTCGAAAAGAAGTTCCATTTCCGCTGGAATTCTAAAAGTGCCCGCTGATTTCTCGAAATATGAGAACTGTGCGCTCTTAATTGGAGCTCCTAGTCCGCCGTCGTCGCTGTTGAAAACAAGAACAATGCAAGAGATAACCTACATCCTTTTCGACCGGGTCAGATACGAGTTGTGGCATCGAATCTGCTGGGTTATGCTAATGAGTCGTAGAGAGAACTCTCTACTGCCCGCTGCCCGCCATGCAGTGTTTCGCCAAACACCAGAGTGTACAGGACACTCGCGGAGAAAGTTATTCGGCCGAACGGATTTATTTTTTCCCGATTCGCGCTCCACATTTCCCGGCGCTGGGTTTTCCCCGAAACGCGTTCTCCCCTTGGAAAATGAGCAGCTGCACCAACCAAGGACCTTCTGTGTGATTAGCGCCGGCCGTGAAACAGGTGAGGTGGAGATTATACGTCTGCTTTCTCCTAATTGAAACTGAAACTAGATTCTCCTTTCTCTGGGTTCGCTCGAGAAAACGCGATTAGCTTTTCCACTTTCTCGATCGCACCGACGGGTCCAGGGAAAATCGCGGCCCGAACCAGACACGTGTCAGTTCGAAGATGTTTCGGGTACCACTCTTTCAAACATCGGACTCCATTCTTTTAAATAGGTATCAGATAAGTTATTCGCGTTGGAATTCAAACTCGGTTTAGGAATCAAATCAAAATTGCTTACCAAGTCGAAATCGTATTTTAAGTCAAAATCGCATTTTAAGTCAAAATTGCATTTTAAGTCAAAATTGCATTTTAGTTGAAATTGCATTTTAAGTCAAAATTGCATTCTAAGTCAAAATTTTATTTTAAGTCAAAATCGTATTTTCAGTGAAAATTACGTTTCAAGTCAAAGTTGATTTTGAGTCAAAATTGCCTTTTAAGTCAAAATCGTATTTCAAGTCAAAATCACATTATAAGTCAAAATCCCTTTTCAAGTCAAAATTGCATTCTTAGTCAAAACCGCACTTCAAGTCAATTGGAATATACGTTCAAAATCAATATCACCCTCAAAACCACACTCTGCAAACAACAAAAATAGCATTTCAGTCAAATTCCCATTCAAAACCAAAAACGTATTTAAAACAAAACTGGCGACAAAAATCCAACACGCTAAAAGCCAAATCCCCTCTTGAAATAAAAATCCAGAGAGGGGCCAAACTCGCTTGCGAACTTGAATCCAACACAATTAAAAACTCGCCCCAAAATCATAAAACAAACCGAAGCCCAAGCTCAGTCCAACCGGCACCCAAACCCAAGCGTGTCAATCGCCAGGGCACCTCCGATTTGGGCTTTCCCTTTGTTCGTCCTGCGGTCCCGCGGACCAACCTGAGGAATTTGGCCCACTGACCCGTTAAACGTTAAACCATCTCGGCGTCAAGTGGAGCGAGCAATAAAATTTCAAGCGAACAAATCAGCGAACAGGCCCGGCCGCGCAGACCTAGCCGGCGGCTTTTTTATTTTCCCTCTCGCGAACCATCAGGCCGTGTCAGTGTCAAGTTTGAGGTCCCCAAACGAAATCGAAAGTCCCGCCGATGCCATTCCGACACGGCAGCCCACTGGGACGGTCAATTTGGCAAGTGCCAATTCCGCTCGCTCGTTCCCGATACTTTGCCGCAATCGGGCCAATTGGCCTCGGCCTTGACAATTAGAACTAGGTCGTGGTTTCCATAACTTTGACTTTTGTCAAAGTCACGGATTCACCGGCGGCCTCCGCGGCTTTCGGGGGCTGCCGAAACTTCCCGGGGTGGGCGACGAGTCGACACTTTTCGTTACGTCGAGTTGATTGCATCTAATATTGTACAAACTTGCATAGAGATTTTTTTTTAATTTTTTAAATTTCTACAATTAAAAAAAAATTCTTCGACTATGCAAAAGGTGAGTAGAATCTCCACTGTTATCTTGAAGAACAACCTGGGAAACAGCAGAAATTTACTTCGTTTTTTGGGACAAAACATATCTTTGCAGTTGAGGCGGGGAATAGGGCTAAATGCTGGATAATAACTATTCTGGAACCGCAGTACACCCAATTTGTATTCAGAAGGTCTCGTGCCAGACGGCCATTTTCAAATGGCAATCAATGAAATACTTCCGCCTAACCTAAATACATACGTAGATTTTGTTGCCTTCAAATGTCTTTGACCCAACTCTATTCACATTACTACATCAAATGCAAATTAATTTTATTCATAATAATTGCGCGTGGCTTTGAACGTCTGTTCTTGAAGAACTTTCGTATGAAAACTCGCGGGGAAGGGGGTAGTTTTGTTTATTTAGTAATATTAATTTACTCATTTACGATTCAATTAACTGGTGTCGTCAATCTATAATTGTAATTCCCATAAAAAAAACCCTAATTCTCTCGAAGAAAATGTGTCGATTCGAGACTTAATTACATCGACTGGTGATTAGTATTTTCATCGGCACACTTGTTAACAATTGTTAACTCCTTCTTTCTTTAATTTAGGCGCCAACACGAGTCCTTTTAAGTTGTTGATGACGCAGAACCACTAATATAGTAATCACGTAACCCCCTCTACTTTTATTAGTTCACTTCGTTCTCAATTAAATCCCAATTATTCGTTAACCCAATTTCTTCCCCTTTGTTCCCTAGTTTTTCCCATCTTTTTCCAATAATTATTGTTATGCAACAGACGCCTTTTATAACGTTGAATGATTCACAAAGTTACAATAATTCCAAGTCCTGAGATTTTATAATCGACTTATCGAACGTAGACATGAACTTGCTGCACAAGATTATTTAATTCCGACCTCCAATCGAATTGAAACTTGCACAATACCGCTTATTGGTGTTATTAACTCGAGAGCAGATTTCAGAGTAAACAGTGGATAAGATATGGAGATAAAAATTGCGCTTGCATCTCCGTGATGATTATTTTTTAAATTCTGTGCGCTTACTGTTCGTGCATTGTCATTCTCGAAGATTGTTTTAAATTACTCCTTATTCACCAAACTCTAGTTCCTTGTTACACTCTTCAAAACGGAGTTTTATTTGAATAATAAAATCTGCGTAAGTTTTTCACCATGAAACTTATCAAAAATGATAACTAATTACAAAGACATTTTTATTTACTTATCTGTGTTTTAGCAACTTAAATTCAAAATTAACACCGCCATCAAAATCGACGTTTTGAATAGGAACAGCGATAGGAGGTAGGAAATCGTACTTGTTATTCCAATATTACACCGCGTAGAAATGGGTTGAAAAATATTTTATTCATTTTGTACTCGTTAAATATTTAGTGGTTATGTTTGATTTGTTCCAATTCCAGATCAACCTTGGTCCGTTCCAATTTCTCCATATACTCGGCTCGCCGAGTCCCTATAAAATATTTTAGCGATTTCCAAGCTGTCGCGGTGCCATTTAAAATTCTAAACGCATGATTCCGATACACGTTGAGAGGAATTCGCCGTGACCAGTAGCCGCACTCGCAACACAGTGAAATCGCAAATTCGGCTGTCGGCTCATATGCGAAATTCAACACTCATTTTCGCCAGTTTTAATCCGCGTCGTCTCGCGAACCGACCTGTTACTTGTGCTTCTATTTCGTAGAATGGGAAACACTGCTGAAAGTGGTGAGTTTGGAATTTTCGCGTGGCTGTTGGGACGGTCGGTTGTTGTTTTGATCAGTACTAGTTCAGGCGGATATTGCTTAATATTTAGACACTTTGCTTAATGATTATTGATTAGACACTTTACTCAATGATTAGACACTTTGCTCAGTGTCAAGGCGCTCAATCCTCTTAATGTTTATAGTTTAGGCAATCGTTGTGTTTAGACAATTCTGTCGGTTTTTAGTCAATTTTTGTGGTTAGGATTGTTCGTTAATTAGGAGATCATCCGCAGAAGTCGCAATTTGCTGGCCCCATTTTTACGGATAGTTTGAGCGATTTTTTGTTGTTCGGAAGGAAAATTCGTACCACTTTCTACCTAAAAGTGTGTTGGTAGTTGACACGCTCCAAAGCTCGCGTTTGGAATATGAAGACTTACGGTTTGTGCGACCTTCAAGCGAGTCATTACGCCAAAAATTATAGTCACTTTTACAAGCTACTACGCACTTAGTGCCACTTTTGTTTACTAGTGGAATTGGTGTGGGTTCGAAAATTTTGGCGGATTTCTCCACGGAATTTAGGGCTACCGATAATTATACTCTTGAAAACGAAGTTGTGTTTTGTGGAAGATTAGCTTGTTAAAGTCTAAAACAAAGTTTTTGTTTTACTTCGATTCTTCCATTTTCTATTTATTTGTTAATTACACTTCATTCGTTTATTATTCTTGATTAGTTTATTGCACTCCTTTGGCACGATTAATTTGCTTATGCTACTCCATTTGCTGTTATTCATTCCAATTAGTTATTTATGTGTGGCAGCACAGAATATTTTATGACAATTTTCAACCGGAACCATCCTGATCGAGAGCGTTAAGTCAGTGAGCTAAAGTTCGTACCTACATTCTTTTCGGAATAATCACGTGGAATTTCGATGCACCCAAAGCACGTTTCTTTCAATGGTCCGAAAGAGTAAACAGAGTTTATCGGCAATTTAGTCTCACACTCCGCGATAACCTTGTTTATTTGGTTGTTATATTTTGGACCGTTATCGCCGAACAACAATGTAGAAAGTGCTGATCTTCCGTACATGGCAATTGGAATGGGGGATTGTTTTTCGATATGGATTTTGGGAAACTAGAGTAAAGATTTGTTTTTTGGCACTCTAGTCCCTTATCGGCGATTCATTGACGCTCGGCCATTCATCATCCTTTCGAAAGACTCAATGGCCTCCTTGTTCGGAAATTGTGCTTCAGATTACTGACGGGCGAAATTTCTTAAATAGAGGACGAACTGACTTCCGTTTAATTTTAAATGGAACACCGAGACCTTGAAGGACAGTAGATCGACAGTGGGAAAATCGACTCGAATCATAAATATGGAAACTGCTTGAATAATTCTATTTTACTAGTCTGTCCCGGATCCCTTGAATCGCTTTGTTCAAGAGTGACTCCTAAAATGTTAGTCGCAATTCACTGAACGTGGAGTTCGGGCACGAGGTAAACTGGAACAAAACGAGGGATATAATATTTAAGTGGACAGAAGAAATTGATTTTATGAATATAAGCAAATTTGTTGTGTTAATGTGACGTTGAGTTTTTTGGCGTTTCATTTTATTAACAATTAGAATTAATTCACTAAGTGTGTTAAAAGTTAAAATAATCGTGCATGAAGTAATTTTCCCAAATTTTTTGTATCAAATACCCCATAGTGGGAACATATTTACATATTTAGAATAGGTACGCATGCGCAGAAGTAAATTTTGGCGTCCAAGTTAGCAACTGCGCATGCGTACATGAAAAACTTTCCAAAAGAAATGGGTTTATTCGCGAAGACAGTTCGGAAGTAATTTACAATCACTTAATTCGAGATAATCACGACGCTTTTTCTTGCAGCTCCAAATTAGATAAGCCTCTTGACTCTTCCGACACCTCAATCCTAGAAGCTCAAAATGGCGAACACTGAGTCAGGGAATGATGGGAGCGAGGGGAAATCGCGCAACTGCGTCACCTGGGCTCAAGACAAATCGAGCAACAACAACTGCCCAGCGAATGGCAACGGGCGGTTGGATCCTGAGGAGCACACTACTTTGACAGATAACGGCGAGGATTTGAAGTCCGAGCGGTGCCCTATTCCTATGGATGGTGAATTTTTGGACGAAAGTGAAATGGAGTGCGGGTTGGGAGCTTGCGCGCCACGCTGGCTGCAGTCTTACGCTTCTAAAAAGACTTTCCTGATCGTCTTCTGCTTAGCGTGGGTGCTGCAGGGGATGTATCACACCTACTTTGTCAGTGCTATAACTACTATAGAGAAGTTGTTCCAAATCCAGTCGAAGATAACCGGGATAATAATGAGTGCTACGGAAATAGGGCAGATCGGCTCGTCAATGCTGCTCACTTACTACGGGGGCCAAGGGCACAGGCCCAAGTGGATAGCTTGGGGGATGCTGCTGTTCGCGGTGTCTTCTTTCATGTGTTCTTTGCCACACTTCATTTACGGGAAACAGCTCATAAACTCCAACGATTTGACGGGGATAACCAAGGAACCGAACATATGCAAACCTATAGGTTTGGACATGGATCCTACCCCGCACTACGACATGTGCGGTAATGGGACGGAACCTTTCGACTCGCCGTTCTTCGCTAGTGGAGATTTGATTTCGGAAAACAGGATACAGCCTTCGGTGACTAAAATCGTCCTGGCTATTTTCTTCGTGAGTTTGTTGGGAGTCGGAATGGGACAGACTGCCGTATACACTCTGGGAATCCCTTACATCGATGATAACGTTGCTAGTAAAGAATCGCCTTTGTATTTCGGTGAGTATTGCTTGAGCCGCTTTATAATTAAGTTTACAGCTGGGTTTTGTTAGATGTAATGAGCTTTTTACATAAAATGTTTCGTGGAAATGGAGTATACTGGAGGTTATAGTTATGAAATTGGAAAAATGGCGTCTGACTGATCCTTATAGAAACGATACTAAACTAATTTGAGCTGACCCCATCGTAATATCCCAGTATACAGTTGTAATATTTCCTCGGAGCCGTGGCAAAGCCCAATCGACAATAGAAACACAGCGTGACGAATACAATAAATAAAACTTCGTTACGAATAGTATAACAAGACTTTATTGCACAAAAGACGAAAAAGACCGCCCCGGCTAGAAAAGGCGCAGACAAACCAAAAGTAAAAAAGAAAATCTCTCTGATTGAGATGCAGCAACCGTCGTCCGAAGCAATCAAGACCGACAGCGGAAAGTCTAGCGGAGTGGCCGGGATCAATTGGAGACCAAGGCTCCTCGCGCATAAAACGATGAAAGCGAAAACTCTCCGAAGCGCGAGTCAATTGCAAAAATTCCCCCTCAATCAAGCGTTCCGGCGTCCGACATAGCACTAGGTCAGTTATCCGTACAATTAACGCCCATCAGCCACAATTTCCATCGGGAGAGTAACGACTCTCCGCGCTGCGCTGGTGGTTTTATGTCGAAGATGCTCTCACTTTCCGTGAGACTTGACGGCAATAAAGGTCACGTCGTGTCGTCTGCAACTATCGCTGTCGTGCCAGTCCGAAGGACGAGTTAAAAGAGGAACGGACACTCATCGCCGTCAGAATACTCTCTCATCGCAGTACACATGCGAACGCCTATTTCGAT
Source organism: Hydrochus callosus (assembly GCA_033557855.1). NCBI lineage: Eukaryota > Metazoa > Arthropoda > Insecta > Coleoptera > Hydrochidae > Hydrochus > Hydrochus callosus. The sequence continues at coordinate 172,818 of JAUIMY010000002.1, read as the reverse complement.
GCAACTCGCCGTTCCAATTCGCAAACGGCGAAAGTGATTTTCGGCCAGGCCTATTTATAGGCCGCTTGTTGAACCAAAAAACGCTTTCCCTCCCAAAATCCAGCTATTCTTGTACAATTCGTAACGTTGTTTTCTTTGAGAGTATGTTATTGTCTTATGGTCAAAACCAAGTTTTCTATGTACCCTTCAAATCGAAGTATTCGTATACTCTTCAAAATTTGTCACATACCCTTCAAGACGAAGTTTTTCAAAAGTATATTGTTTTTGTTATTATCTAAAGATAAAATTTATTCAACTGGAAATCCATATTCAGACTAATAGAAAATGTTTTCTTATAATAAGCACGAAAATTTCCGACTTCCGTGCGATAATGAAAAATGCCATTTTTAAAATACCGTGACTACCAAAACGTTCGCCACGGCAACGCAAATACCCTATAACCGTAATTGCAGCGTTCAGCAGCGAAAATCATCTACATACGTCATGCTAACGTTTCTCAAAATACGATAAGAAATTTCCAGCATACTGTTTGTTTGCGGATTCATAACTTAGCCACTATTCGGGCTTTTCCGAATAAACACCAGAAACAATTTCCAGCTGGGAATTTTTCAGACTGATCAATTTTAGTCGGTTTTTCTCGACCGGATTATCTTACATTTGTTTTCGCCCTTTCGCTGCCGACATCTGTCCGAGAAAAAAACGCCGAGTTTTGCAAACACAACATTATTAACCTTCTTTATCATGCAAACGCGATAAACGAAGTTTAATTGACCACGTTCAATTGTTATTGGTCTGGCGCGGTTGATTTGAACAACACACCAGATTTGTTGCGGTGCGTTGTATATTAGTCCAATTAGAAACTGCTGTTATTTTATCGTTCACTCACGATTCCGGATATTTTCCACCAATAACAATCGCTACGTTGTTCGTTTACGTTTATTATACGGTTTGAAATTAAAATGAAAAAAACTTATTTTTGAAGAGTATAAAAACCAATTTTTCTTGCCAATTTAACACAATAATCAAAGAATACAATAAACACATTTTGTCCGAAAATTAAGATAGGTGTGTTTAATTACTTTCTATTATAGCGAAAAGAACTTACGTATGAGTAAAACGGGAAGAATGTACTAACTTACTTCTAGAGCTACACACCTATATGTCGAGATTCCTTATTGTGTGGTCATAGAAATATCTAAGCCGGTCCTCGAATTGGACATGGTCCGGCCAGCATAACATTCTATGACCTTTGCATCCGATCCGTCAAGTGGCAGACTGCAAGTGGCCAATTTAATTACGCGTTTGCCCCTATTTGTTCAATTTTGCTTCACTTTGACTGTAAATTGGTCCAAATTGCATCGATTTGTCGTCGGAATAATGATGAGCTGGTTTCGTAACCGATGCCCCGTTTCCTTGCAGCCATCACCATAGGGGTGCGTATTTTGGGACCTGCCCTCGGCTTCATAGTGGGTTCCGTTTGCACAAGCATTTACGCAGATTTATCCGTCGATCCGAAGATAGACACCACGGATCCAAGATGGGTCGGAGCTTGGTGGTTAGGTATGTATTCTACTTTGTACTAAGAGTTATTTTTCTTTTGTTTAACTTCTGCTTGTTTATGTCAAGAAATAAAGTGCAAAGAAGCCGTTTCTCCAAGTTAGGTTATACCAACATAAAGGCATGTGCCTTACGTCCGCGCCTCCTCATTAGAGTGCATTATATAATTTGGTTTTAATGAATGAAGAAACAGTGCGGTGTAAACATTGGTAATTTTATTGCCAATAACTTCGATACTATTTTGATTCTTCTCAGAGTATGCACGGACATATTTTGAGTGTCTTAAATTGGTGAGTTGGGGGGAAGGGAGATATGGGAGGTGGGTTTAGAGGGGGAATTGAAAGTGGTGGGGGAATTGAAAGTGGAGAGGGGAATTGAAAGTGAAGGGGGAGTTGAGAGTGGAAGGGGAATTGAGTATGGAGGGGGAATTGAAAATAAAAAGGGAATTGAGCATGGAGGGGGATTTAAGAAAAACAGAAAATAAAAACATAATCCTAATGGCTTTAATGGCTATAGCCACGTAGTGCAAACACAGTCTAAACTATCTTCTTTTTATCTCGAAACGCAGGTTTGGTGCTGATATCGGGATTGCTCATGCTCGCCTCTTTCGCAATGTTTACCTTCCCAAAGCAGCTGCCTTCAGGTAGACCAGCGCCAAAGCTCTACAAGTTTGGGAGGAAGCATCCGAGCATTAGAGGTGAGTTGGAATATGGGAGGTCGACGACCCTGATGGGCGGGCAGACGTATTGGAAATGAGTAAAAACTGCGAAAATTTTATAAATAAACACCTCCTTGCGGGTACTCGAAGGATATGCGATTGTTTGAGGATGGCGGGACTATGCAAACATCGCGGGCTGGAAGAGATTGCGGTCTGAAAGAGATTGTGGACTGAAAGAGATTATGAACTGAAAGAGATTGCGGCCTGAAAGTGATCTTAGCTGATTTCAGACCTTGCAGTGGGAGGATGCAATCTCTCCGTGTTCAGAAGGTCCGCTGATTACTAACTCTAGCCTTGCCCATTTTTCAAGGTGTACGAAATAAATCTAAAAACACATATTCGTATAAAAATAAATAAATCAATAAAAAAATGGGATCAATTCTTAAACGGGAGTGAACATACCTTCTTTATACAATATGGTCGCGCTTTAGAATAAGTACGTCAGTTATGGTTTGCTGCGGAGTGAGAGTCCGCACGCGACCACTTAAAGATTAAATTGTACAATTTGTATGTGAAGTTAAGACTACTGCTGAGAGATGAATGGTTCAGCTGCATAAAAGACGAGAGGAGGTTATATCTAATGATGTAATAAAGATCTGATGTTAGTTATTAAGCACTCAGAATAAATGTTCTTGTTCGTTATGGTGGCGCCCCTCGGTGTATTGCATTTTATGCACCTCTCTCCCAGCCCACAATGAAATAAGTTTATCTTCCCCATAGATTTCCCTAAGACGGTGAAGAGGCTCTTGAAGAACGACATCCTGATGTTCCGAACAGCCAGCAGCGTCCTACATATTCTGCCGATCGCCGGACTCTACACGTTCCTCCCAAAATATTTGGAAACCCAATTCCGACTTCCCACGCCCACGGCGAACATGATATCAGGCGAGTTGGACCACACAACCACACTTGACATTCAAACCGAAAAGGTCGCGAACGACTTGGAATCACTCGCGAATGTTCCCGAAAATGCTCGCACACCTCCGAATCCCGTAATAATGCAATTCAGACCGAACTCCTCCAACAATGTATGCGCGCCTCCCACGTCCCGAATCAGGCTGAGAGATTGATTCGACCTTCCTTCGGTGAGGAGGCAAATTGATCGTCGCCTCTTCTCCACCGTCTTTTTGCTCGCCGACCTGACTTTTACCTTTTGCAGGAGTCGGAGGGATCCTGGTGATGGGCATAGGCATCATCATAAGCGGCGTCTTTATTCTGCGAGTTAAACCGAACGCCCGATTCGTCGCAGGCTGGATCGCCTTCACAGCCATCATCTACGCTTTCGGTATGTTATCATGCCGCGCCATCGCATCGGCGCGCCAGAAGGGAGTAGGTATTAATCAAAAAGCGGGCATGGGCGCCCCGTGGAACCATAGACCAAAAATTCTAGCGTAGTCCGTGATGGAACGATATTTCGTCTTTCTATATTTCCTTCATCAATATTTAGTCTGCTACCCTAAATAGGTCGAGCAATGCCAAATCGAGTAAACCAAAATAGAAGATCTAAATGTAGGTAACGAACTGTAGCCTCACGAGTACTAAATGAGATGTAAATACCGCCGACTGCTGCCTAGCCGACTCGAGTTGGCACTATAGTTGAAGTCAATAAGATTGCGTAACTTATCGGCCACCTATTCTGCGATGCTAAATTGAATCTAATTTGAAAGTGGCAAATCATTGCCAGACGGGAAAAAGTGCGCATAATGCAAAATTCGAAGTAATGAGGGGTCAGTTCACTACAACTTCCAAGCCCACCTTTTGAACCCGCGAGTTGTCTCCAACATTATGAATAATAGAAAAGAGGTTTCTACTTTCAATAGGGTTTAGAAAAATTGCTGCAAATGCATCAAAACGGTTTTGCAAATCGCTTGTGATTTCATTCTAGTCGTTCTGTAAGCAGAAGAAGCGTACCTGACTGCGAATCGACAGAGCAGCCTGTCAAGTCACTGCTCCAAGTTTTTCTTGATTTTTTGTGGAGAGGACAACACCCCCTTGATTTACAGCAACGCCTGAACAGACTCTTAGGTCAACACCTCACCTTGATTATACAAGTTTCAATGCAAAGAGTCTCCATGTGCTTTGGCAGAGGGCGACCTACAAAAGCTGTACCTCGCTTCATTAAATTCTTCAAATAGAAGTTTTTATGCTTGGTATCTCCTAGTTTGCCGTCTTATTATACTCTTCAAAACCAAGTTCTATTTAATCATGCAATAAAATAATTCCTCTAGCATTGTAGTCCCACGTTCTTCAGGAATTTCCACCTTACTTCTAGCATTGAATCCCCTCGTGTTGCCATTACATCCCACCTTTTCTCCACTATATCTTTTCAATTTGTTGGTTGCTGCGTCGCCTCGTCTTTCATACAAAATATCGTCTGCAGTCTCAAGGTTGTGCTATTGTCTGTAAGGACGATCAATCAGCAGCCTTCTCATGATTGATTCAAATGTGGCCATTTTGTTTTGCAGGCATGGGGATTCTTATGTTCATTGGGTGCAATACGGACGATGTGGTCGATTTGAAGATAAACGAAATGTGAGTATTCTATCGATGTCATTAGGTGGACTGCCAGTCCTAACGATGAATTAAATGTCGAAAATAATTTTTTTTGAGCGCACCCAAAAAATACACTACTCACAATCCGGACTCCCCGAACAAAGCAAAATGTACTCTTTGCAACGACTACTATAACTCAAGTGTATTAGAGAGGAATTAATTCATAACAGCATATGATATTATATTTAAAATATAATTATAATTATCTATCGCAGGTACGAACCCATCTGCAATTCAACTGCGTGCGACTGCCGCCGAGACAAGTTCGCCCCAATATGCGGCCAAGATGGGAAAACCTACCTCTCAGCGTGCCATGCGGGCTGCCAAAATTACACGGAGCGCAACGGAAAAATAGTGGAGTACACGAACTGCCTCTGCCTCCCGAGCGCACTGGGTAACCTCACCTTCGAGGAGGACTTCGCCCCGCAATTCGGCACTGCCACAATAGGCCATTGTGATATCGAATGCTCAAACTTCATATGGTACATCATACTATTTTCCATTTTCGTTTTTATACACTCGACTTCGGAAGTGGGCTCGATGCTGCTCATCCTCCGATGCGTGAACCCCAGCGACAAGGCCATGGCTCTTGGCTTGATACAGTTCGCTATAGGGTTGTTTGGTAATGTTCCTTGCCCCATCGTTTATGGGGCCGTTGTTGATTCTGCTTGTTTGATATGGAAGAAGACCTGCGGGGAGAAGGGCGCTTGCGGCTTGTACGACTCCAACATATTCAGGATGTTTTACCATGGTAAGCACCCTCTAACATTCTAACGCCATTTCATTGCACTCGCAATTATTATACTCTTCAAAGCGTTTTTTTTTTGTTATTGAACTTGTACATTAAGTGCAGTGACGTGGCGCGGTTATAGAACGAAGAGATGCAGTTAAGAAGAACAAACGTATTATTGCACAAATATTCGCAAATTTGGGTGTTGGTACTTATGAACAGAAGAAAAAACATTCGCAAAGTAACTCTTCTTTTTAATGTGGGGTTACAACAAAATAAAATAAAAATAAAAAATAAAATAAAATGAAAATATTAAATAAAATAAAAAAATCAAATATAATATATGACCCTTTCAGGCACGACAGGCGCCATCCTCCTCTGCGCCTTCTTCGTCGACCTAATAGTTTGGTATAAAGCGGGTAAGATAATAATATCCGACGGCGTGGACGAAGAGGAGAAAGCGGAGAAGCTGCCGCTCGAGGAAGAGCTGCACATGATAACGGCCAAGGCGCCTCCTTCCGACAACGAAAACGAAGAGAACGAACAATGAAACGGCGGTAGCTTTTATCCTCCGGGAAGAGCATAGTTTTGCATTCTAGATAGATGTAGTGTGCGAGGATCTATGTTAATCCACCCCCTCTAATTAAACTTACGAATGCTGACCGAGTTTGGATAGCGCACTCGATCCGGCAGCCACTCCTTGATCGAGAGTAACTCCTCGTTGTGAGAGTGCATTCCATGATGGATGGTGAGAATATGTATACGTGTTCATGCTTACTTCTGTAATAACCAAAAAAGCGTGTACTGCGAAAATGATCGCTATTCATTTGGAAAATGATCGCTATTCATTTGGAAAATGATCGCTATTAATTTAGAAAACGATCGCAATTCGTCTGGAAAATGATCGCGTTTCGAAAACAAACCCATAAAATTACCGCGCACCATTAAAAAAAAGGAGTGTCACTGCTTCAAGCGGAGGTATCCAATTCGTAGTTATAGTTTGATCTGAGAAAGCCGTGCATTGATAATCTGTGATATATTTAAATAACTGGTATTTACTACTTTAAAAAGGATTTTTCTTTGAGATATAGCTGAACGAATGAAAGCCCTAAATACAATTTGTGTACATAAACGGAGAAAAGCTGTTATTGAATACTCTCGTAATTAAGAATTTTAACAGTAAGTTTCATAAAAGTTTGTTTGTATATTTAATATTTTATGTTAGCTGTAGTTAGTTACCATTGCTTTTAACCTTTGGAATCCGTAGGTTCGCTGAGCCGAATCGACCTAATTCATTCGAAAGAAAAGCGCAACTTAGTTCCATTCGGAATAGATTTAAAGAACAAAAAATGACAAAGGAGACGATGCACCTAGGGACCAAAATCACAAGGAAAATTATTTTTATAAGTTTTATTTTCTCCTTTATTGTGAAAAATTTCGCGATTCCTCCGACTCCATAACTCCCCGAACTTGAAGCTGCAGCAAAAACACAATTTCCCCACAACACTGCCATGACTCAGATGGTTCTACATCAACGGCGGGCAAACTTCGCCTGCTCTTAACTGCCAATTCTTGCACGAACCGACGCAGCTAAACTTCTTTCACTAACAAAGAATATTCGTCTGATCCAACTCAGGTTACAATTTCTTTCAACTTGCTGAAGGAAATACGGTCCTCGTTATTTATAAAAAAATGTGCATATCGACCCATTTTTTCTTACGAAAATCGCTTTCTTCAAATTTTACATCACACTTTGTGATATTTTTTGTTATAGTAGTTTTTCCGATTTTATATATTACTGTATTAAGTTTTTTTGTCAAATACATACTTATTAAATGAGTGGCTGGTGTTTTATTGACCTGTGCTTGAATGACAATGGGGAAATTTTTGTGTTTTGTTTCGTTTCGTTTTGTTTTATTTTATTTCGTTTTAATTTAATATAATAAAATTAAATTGTTTAGGGCATCCTAATTTCAACACCAGTTAGTTTTCTTCTATCACGCTCCAGCTCAATCTTTTTCGAATAGCTGAGTTTCTTCTGGAAAAGATTCATTGAAAAGAGCAGGTTAAATTTGTTTAGTGGAGAAGGGAGTATTGGAAAAGCTATACTAACACATGGAAATACAATTGAAATTTTATTCAGCCAAATTAATGACAAGGGCAGAGGTCGAGCCGTTTAGAAGGAAGAACTTGAAGCTCCCGATGAACTGGAAGCGGAAGAGCCGCCTGGCCCGAATCCTCCTCCAAAACTGTTGGCTTCACTGTTGGCGAAACTGTTAGAGGAAGAACCGTGTTGCCTCACACCTGGTCCGTATCCTCCTCCAACGGGTCCGAAGCCTTGACCACCGAACCCTCCAACTCCTCCACCAAAACCTTGACCATGATGTCCGTGATGGCCGTGGTGATTTGGAGAAGCGGATCTCTTGTAGTGGTGACCTCCATGGCCGCCTTGGTGCCCTCCATGACCGCCTTGGTGCCCTCCGTGGCCATAACCGTCATGACCACCGCCATAATGGTCAGCGAATCTTTTACCTCGCAAATTGCTGGTCAGCGGATCTGAAATTGAAATTTTAATTTTACGCTTGTGTGTAGAGTTAAAAACGAATTCGTGGTAAACAACATTTGCGTGATGATCATAGCAATACTTCCTTGATGATACGTGGTAATAATTGGACGATGATACGCAGGAATGGAGTTAAAGTAAGAACCAGTAAAATCGTACTTACACCATGCAGCTGCAACGACTGCCAAAAGAGCAACGAAAATAAGTAGAGTCTTCATTTTGGTAAGTTTGACTTGTGGCTGCTGGAGTCTACTCCAGCTTATATACGAAAATGTGAAGAGGAAATCCCAATGCTCTAACAACCGGTTATCTTGGAGGAGCAAAAACTTAATTTCTAAGCTTTGTCTGTTTATAAACTGCCAAAATATTCAAACGTCTTCATCTAAATGGAACCAGTTTTGGCACCCTTGACATTTGATTCTAGGGTCTTGGGTTATTTTGAGTGAATCGGTTTTTTTATCAGTAATATTTATTTGGAGTTGTAGATGAAAAGGAGTACATTTTATAAGAGCATTTTTCTTTTTTCGCCACCATTTCTGTTGGCGTTTCTCAATACGGAAGCCATGTACGGATCACCGTAAGCTGTAGCGTGGCTACTTGCAACACCGCCCTTTCCTGTGCTGAAACTGTTGGCTATTGCCGTAGCGGACCCAGGGTATCCTTCAGAACCTTCAGCATCTCCGCTTCTAGCCCTATGGGAGGATCCTCCGAAAACAATGGGGAAGAACGCGTTGTAAGAAGGAACCATTCCCTTTTTCCCGGCTCTCTGGAACGGGAAGAAAGATTCTTCTTCTTCTTCCTCCTCCTCGGGTTGGGGTTTGCGTTTTGGATCTGTCTTCCTTGCGGGGGCTTCGATTTCAACTGGTGCAACTGCTGGTTCTTGATTCTTGATGTCGTCTTCTAGAGGAGCGTCGAAATTAGTTGGTTCTTGAGGTTGGTAGTATTCAGGCATTGCGAAGGAGTTGGTGGCAGCTGTGTCTCCTGAAGAATACGCTATCATGGCGGATTCAGGCACAACCGCCGATCGCCTGTATGGGTTGCCGTAGTAGCCACTGAAAGTCATAGCTCGGTGGTTGTAGGGGGTCCTCTTTATACGACCTGTTGATGAGAAAACATTTTGGTTATTAACTATTTTGTTGTAGTTGTTACTTCATATGAAATGACGACCAGACAGCATTTTATGTAGTGGTTGTATCAAAACAACAACGTACTTTTGGTTATACCAAAACAACAACGTACTTTTGGTTGTATCAAAACAACAACGTACTAAAACAGTCTTACCATCGAAAGCAGGGTTGTAAGGGAACGCTCCAGCACTCAAAGCCATAAGGCAGACAAACACCACCGTAAGAGACATCTTCACCAGTTTAGATCTGTCGATTGTTTTTCGGTAGTGATCCCAACAAGTGCACGGTTTATATAGGAGCCATTTGCCCCCCACCCGATTTGCAACCCCACATTTTGCGTATCCACACCTACGAAGATGGCTCTTGAACCGAATAAAAATTCTGGTCAAGCATTTGTCCGACTGATGAGGAAGGGAGTGCAAAAGCGACGTGGAGGAGAGACAAAACTCATTGTTATGAGTTTTCCGTTGCGGATTATTCACGTAATACGATGTGCGATTCGAAACGCGCAGAGTCTTGAAATTTGCCACTTTTTCTCGGAACGGGAGTTTAATATGCCACCTCAAAACGCACACACTGAGGGACACCTGCGAACCTCATCCTCATAATGCGTACGTGGCAAACAGCACGTACGACTATGGTATTTCAGATTTTCCAATTTTTCTTCTCCTCCGCCTCGTTCGGCCTTCAGCCCCTTGTCTTGCTTTGTTTACCCTGCATTTAGTCTTTATCGTTCTCGTCTTGTTATTTATAAAAAAAACTACAATTTGAAGAGTATAAGAACTCCAAGAAGACTATTACAATTGTTTTAGTCCCCTGTCGGAAATTATGGCATACACAATACTTTTCAATCCCTTCAAAACAAAACTTCTACATTTCTGTATACATTAGAGTGATTTGATTCAGAAAGAAATTAGAGCATCAATGTCTAGAACAACTTTGTTGTGAGTCAGCGATAAATCTTTCATGGCACGCATGGCGCAGAGGACAGCAGCGCGAGTCTTTTTTCAATAAACCGCAAATCAAATCCTATTCAATTGTTAATCTGATCAGTCGCACGAAAAATAAAGTAGATAAAGATCGTCCAGCGGAATACATTTGAATGGCAAATTGACAGTTATTTATAAGATCAAATTTGTATAATTTATTGATTCTCGACAACGTCAATTGCAACCTAAACTTGCGATTACAATCGGATATTCTTATCGTTGCAAGCGCATTCCTTGCGTTATCAAGGACTATATACTCCTTGTTTATATCAGAGATCAGATACAAGTATTCACAACAAATTTTTAATGAATCTTTGCATTCGCGCATTCTACTGTCAGAAATGAGCAACTGTTTAAATTTTTTGCCACGTTACCGCGACGTTCTCGAATATTCCCAACTAATCCTTACGTACTATTGACATCCGCCCTACGATTTCACCTCTGACAGGATTCCATCCACGACCAACCCCGCTATCCTCTTACGTAATCCCCAATTCCAAAAAGCCATAAAATTGTTTTCGCCTCCAATCGATTAATTTAATTTAATGAATTATTAATCCGGCGGTAATCTTTTCCCCCCTCGCAGATAAATTTATGCCGCTGGCGACGCCGAAATTTCATAGTATTTTTATAGCCTCCCTAGTGGAATAACAAATCAATAAACCGCCGCATCCCGCCTGTCGTCTGTCTGGACGGTGTGGCGAGAGGCGCTGTTTAACATTCCCCGTGCCTTTTAGTATGACAAGTTGTCTCTATTAGAATGACTTTTAAAAGGGGAAGCTGTACATTATTGCCGCCATAGGCGGAATGCAAATTGCACTTCTGCAGGAATCTTTTATTCCCGGCCGAATACGCACAACATCCGCAATCCTAGCGAGGCTCCCGGCAACATTCAGATTTAGACGATTTTTGGTGCGATGAACCCGACGGGGGCATAGGAAAGTCGCCACACGTATCGCCGTCGGTACATACTTATCTGAAGCCGAATCGGCTGGCTTCACTGTCAAAAGTTTTTCGAGACCATCTCGCATAATAATGAAGACTCAAATCGTTATGTAAGCCCGACACCCAACCCGGCCGGACGAGATGAAAGACCGATTCTAGAATCATTTTTCACAATACAATTTCAATATTTAAATATTGGGCATTGGTCATTCGCGAATGAGTCTCGTGGATCCGTGCTTGCATTCGACTACTAGCACAATGATTCGAGTACAAAGCATCATGTTTGCGTTTGAAACTAAATCAATGATTCTCGAAGAAAACTTTATATTTCTATACTTTATTTTTCAATATAAATTTTGTGCAATGCTTACGTTCACTCACTTTATCAGTTTCTAGAGTAGGTATCTTTAGATTTAACTTCTAACTGTACCATTTTGAATAATTTCTAATAAATCCGAATAATTTCGAATAAATCCGAATAATTCCGAATAATTCCAAACAATTCCGAATAATTACGGACGATTTCGAATAATAGACATCGTATATAGGGATCTTACACAGGATCTCTACTTACGACAACCCACCAAGCACGATGCAAAAACAAATTTTATTCGCCTGAATCAACAAATTATTTTACAATATGGCAGTATATCACAAAAAGCGGCAAAGTGTTGCGTTCATTCGTCGTAATCGTCTGGCTGGGAAATGTTCACCGAGGAGCCACTTCCCTTAGCTAAAGCTCCATTTGAACCGCTGAAGCTGTTCGACAGGTTGAAGTCCAGAACCTGCCCGTTGGGCAGTCGGTACTGTTGAGTCATGGCGAAGCCAGCGGACCCACTCAACCCTCCGGGTCCGAAAGACAGAGCTTGAGTTTGCGTACCAGTTGCTCCGGCTCCGAAGTTCCCTAACGGACCGCCAGCATTGAAGTTCTGGGCTTGAGCTCCGGCTTGAGCTGCCCCACCAGAAGGAAAGCCGGAGAAGAGCGGCCTATTGAAACTGACAATGGAGCTTCTTATTAGGAGTCGAGAAAAGGCAGCGTTTATTTGGTGGTGATTTCGAATAGGATCGAATGATTTCGGATAGTTGGGAATAATTTCGCATGATTATGAGCGATTTCGAATAATGCCGAATGATTTCGAATAATGCCGGATGATTTCGAATAATTTTGAATAATTCCGAATAATTCTGAATAATGTCGAATAATTCTGAATAATTCTTAATAATTCTGAATCATTCTGAATAATTCTTAATAATTCTGAATAATTCCGAATAATCCTGAATTTCTCAATGATTGCGAATAATTCCGAATCTTCTTTTCTTCATGGACAGCTGCGAATTTCACTGCTGATGCAAACTGATGATTTCGAACGGTCCGTTGCGAATCCGAATGTAGCGTTCCGAATACCACTGCAGATCATAGCTGATGATTCCAGTTGATTCTGAATAATGCCGAAGGTTCATGATGAAATTAGCCTAGGTGAAGTAAAACGATGATTCCGAATGACTCCGAATGTTAACGATGGACTGAATTCCACTGCCGGTGTTTAGTCAGCTCAGTTTGCTGGGAAAAACTCGAAGGAAAGTGAAAGCGTCTATATTATAGCGAGAAGCTGGACAGAGAACCATAAAACCACGTAACCAGATAGACTCTCCCATAGTTGGATGGCGATTGCGGAGGGTTTTTACTCCAGAAATACCAACCCTTGTCTCTTGACTCTCTTAACTTCGGAGTTCGCAGTTTGGCCTTCCTGGTTCCTTCCCTGTCTTATTGGTTCAGCTTTTCTCCTGACGGTCAGTTGAGATTCCACAACAATCTCATCAAAAGCTGAACCGAAGGCCGCTGGAACAAAACACATGTCAGGAAACGATCGACGGATGATTACAAATCATATGCGGGACGAAGGTCGTTCGCTTTTTTCCACCTTTTTTCCTAATTTGGTAAATAGTGTTTGGGTGGTAAATATAAGAACGCGGATGACGCAATGTCGCGAGACCAAACATTTAAATCTGGACTTACTCTTCAAAACGAAATTTTAAAAGAGTTTATATTGGGTTTTGAGAATCCATGAGAATCAATGATTCAGTTAAAAAAGACGATTAACTCGAAAATTTTGGGCAAAAGCGCTCGGTAACTAATGGTGACATTTCGTGGAATAACCTCACAATCGTAAATTACGCCAGGGTTTCTCGAGGAACATCCAACAGATTAGAAAAGCTAATTTAAACCCTAATTTGAATTCTTGGATTTTGGACCTGACCTGTGTGAAAGAGACGTGCCAAAAATTCGAAATATACGCAACTCTATCTATCAGGTCGACGAACTTGACTTTTTCGGCAGACTCAGTTTTACCACTATTTGTTCGATCTTCCATTTGAATTCACGCGTTGCGGTTCTTGATCAATTTACGTGGATCGATTTAAAGCGATCCCGGTGCGTGAAGCTTTTTCCAATATAAACTGGATGAAAATGATTTTTTTTTCAGACTTAAAATTAGCATTTTTACTTACATTTCGATTCGGCTGGTGAATTCTTTTGGCTCACAGGTGCTCCCCAAACTGTCGAGAAGACGGAGATTAGGAGCAAAACGCATACGAAAGTCGGCTTCATTTCCGCTGATTGCTGTGTCGATAGCACCGTTCAATATGAGCGCGACCACTTTCTGTCGCGTTACAGCCGGACAATATTGACCTCGCCGTTTTCTTCGGACGCCCGAGATCACATGAGAATTTATCCAGCATCCGTGAATTTTAATGGACCGGTTTCCAAGCGCCTTTCATTTCGTGTTTCTCTTTTTTCGGCGAACGTTTCTCAACGGAACAGTTTCCCAACCGTCCGGCCGATATGGAAACTAGTTGTTTGTTTTGAATAAATCGAAGCGCCGAAATTAGCGAATCGACGACGACCCAAACAGTAGCATAATTTTCGGTGTTTGAATTAAGGTATGGAGTATTGATTTTGACGGATTTCATCTCTAGTTTAGTTTAGTTTAGTTTAGTCGTTCACTTATTTTATTTTTATTTTATACTTTTCGAAATGATATTTTTCAAAGGGTATTGTACATATTAATTCTCTTAAAGGAAGTTTTCGGAATATAATATTCAAGGAATTTTTAGATTTATTCCAAAAACAAAGATTCTCGAAAGCATTCCTATTGATATTCATGTTTATTACTGATAATAATTCGCTGACGAAGAGGCTTTTTTGAATAGGAAATCATCTGACTTTGACCTTTAAGATGGAACATAAAAAGGAGCGGGGTAGATCGAAATTGCGTTTTCTCAAGATCAAAATAAACATTTATTAATTCGTGTAGCGTTCATAAATTACAACTTAAATACATTAAAACAAATCACAAGAGGCCGCATTAGAAGAATCCTCCAAATCTGAAACAAAAAGCGTTGTTTAGGTCTCGAATTATTTCTGTTGATGTTTATACTTTTCTAACCATTCTTTTGTCGTCAGAACTAATCTAACTATATTTTTGTCGTCAAAACGAACCTAACCATACTTGTGTCGTCAAAACTAACCTAAAATTCTTTTATCGTCAAAACTATTATTCTCAAACAGTAATTATACTTACAATCCTGGTCTACGATTGTAAGAATTCGAACTGGAACTGGCTTGGCTATTCGAAAGAGAAGCTTGGAAAGGACCGAATCCTAAAGAAGCTGAGTTGCTGTGCGCTTGGCTCTGGCTTTGGCCAAAGCCACCACCAAAACCGCCACCACCACTTTCTGCAGAAGCAGCAGCGTTGGCGTTAGCACCGGATCCTCCAAAACCACTGCCGCTTCCTGCAGAAGCAGAAGATCCAGCGTTGGTTTGTGAACCTCCGAAGCCTCGTGAACCATAGTCGTAATCATCATAACCAAAACCGCCGTGGCGGCGGCCAAATCCGAGTTGTGGCGAGCGGGCTACCCTTTCAGGACCTTGAATATAAAATATTCTTCTAAATAAATATGCTGAATATCCCTTAATCAAACTATTAACGATTAACGCATTAATAATTTCAATGTATAATGGGACTTTTCTTTCGTTGGAATCAATTGAACCACAAACCATTGTCGTATTCCGCGAAATCCTGGAAATCCTCGAACTCAATGGGAACGAGCTGTCCAAGCTGCACGAACGCAAAGAGGACTAGAAAAGTGGACAGGTACTTCATCGTATTCGGTTTTTTCGCGAAAACTGGCCAAGCGATTCTTCAAAACATTCGTTTTATAAGCAGTCCCCACTCGCCCGGGCTTCCCAGCGAACTTGAAAATTCGGAAATGGTATTAACCAATGTCTCCTTGGGCGAAAAAAATAAAGCAAAGAAATTCCAGCCGCATTAATTACGAGAGATTAGCGCCAATCCGACTTGTTTGGCTGTCAGTCCGTTTTACAGAACCTCTGAGGCTAGAGCAAGCAATTTTTTCAGCCATTTGGACATTATCCTAACGATGAATTATTCATTGAATCTATTAACTCTTCTGGTGGAGAAGACAGGCGATCCTCAAAATTCGCGCATATCTAATTTCAAGGAACTACCGTGTGTTCGAGGGGATTTTCTTCAGTTTTATTGAATCCACAAACATAGAAGAAGATAGTTTTATTAAAATCTTCATTAGACTATTTTTTCACTTGCAATTGTTAAAGAACGATCGTATAATTTTTGGATATTTTAGGATTCTTGAAATGAACTTTATTGAAGAATTTCACATTGATTTACTGATCGGTTAGTTATTGTATTTCAAATATGACGCGCGAGTAACAAATGTTGAATAAAAATTACAAAACTCGGTATCTGTTAACCGAATGTATAGGCAAACGCAGTCAAGTAATTGCGGTTGCCTATGAGTTTGGCAATCTTTTCCGATAATTAAACCTCTGGTGACAAACGACGAAATTATTTTCCGATGGTGGTGGCGCCTGGTGGCTGTTTGAACAGACATATTCTTTAGGGTGGTTTAACAGTTGTTAACGGTTTACTTTGAATTCAAATAGCACATGGATTATCATATTTATCCTAATTGTACTGGTGTTAGCGCTAATTTGAAACAAATTCAATCTTGGTAAGTTCTCGAACGATCTATATTTATTAGTAAAAATGAACTCCAAACCGTACAAACAAAACGTAAACAAAACGTACCTCATTAGGGAAATCTATTTGAGAGAAGACAATGATTATTTACGATCGGAGCTCGATAACAGCAGAACTCAAGTGCGGATTTTATCGAAAATCTGCCAAGATTTGCAATCAACCGTCGACGCATTCCGCAAAAGAAGGGAGAAATGTGTGCCTTATAAAACCGACGAGGAATTATTGGAAGTTTTGGGTGTAGAATTTAAGGAAATTAATAAGGAGGGAGTTGGCGACTCGAAACTGAAGGAACAAACTATTCAAATGCTCAACTACTTGATATTGAAACAGCGCGATTTCAACAAGGATACGCTGAGGGAGTATGGAAAATCGAAACAACATTATTTGGACAGCAAACGCATTACGCAGGAGTGGGCTGCAATTCACTACAGAAGATTTAATATGCAGTGAGTCAATCCTTTAATCCAACAATATACTCTTTTAAAACTTCGTTTTAAACAGTATAATAACTAATCATAACTCAGGATATTAATAATCATTGTAAAGAAAACAAAATTTTCAGGTTAGAGGACCTCCACGAAATGAGAAACAATCTAAAATCTATAAACGAAGTTCAAACTGCTTACCTGAATGCACTGATGAGAAAGATAAGAGAAAGGAATGGGAGTATGATGCAGGATGCGCTTGCCGAAGCGGAAATCCGAATCAATCTAAACGCAAACGAAAAACTTGAGAAGAGAATTAAAAGGGCGAACGAGCAACTAGCGCAGAAAGACATCGTCATTTACGAATTGAAGAAGCTGCAGCGGAATTTTGCGAAAGAAGCCGCTTACTTCAGTAAAGGGATTACTATTTTGCACGAGGATCACAATAAAAGCGTCGCTTCTGCAGTAAACGAAACAAAACTAAGAAATTCGCAATGCGTTCATTTCCGAAAGCACATCACGTTGGAGAACGAAGGTTTTGCTGCTGACTTGGAAATCATCAGCAAAATGATTAAGAAGGGAATTAAAGCGAAGAGTAACAATGCGGAATTTTTGGAAGCGATTCAGTGCGAGGTGGAAAAAGCGAAAGAGTACATCACCAAACGTGTTATATACTTCTGAGTTGTTCTTTTCGATTTCACCGAATTCCTCGAGTAACCCTTTGTCTGTCTGCGTTTCTTTAAAAGCATTGTCATTCGTGTAATGGACAAGCATTGCTCCACATGAAATGCTAGCATATTGAGCTATCGGTGTCACATGCTATGGACAGGACAGGCGAAGGGTTTTGAGGCGTGAACGTGTTGGCGCGGCTCAAATGAAACTCTGCGTAAAGAACAATTAATTTACTGCAAAGAAACAAACCTCCAATGACAACATTCTGCCGGTAAATATCCTCTGACCAGTGAATGAACTAAAACAAAAACTGAGTGGATTCGATAGTTTTAATCAGTACAATACCAAAACTGCAAGCATGTTCTTCAACACTTCGTGTAAATCGAAAAGTGATACAAATACTCTCTCGAAGAACGAGTAGGGAGAAACTAAAAGGTAACGCATGTCCGCCGAACGATCTCAATTCGGGCGAAAAGCACAGGCAAATTCCGGTGTGTCCGTGGACGAAGTTCTGACGCTTTAGATTTAGAAAACTAGTCAAAAATACAAAGACATTTCGCTTCGTTAAATCAGGGCTTGTTTTCTGTTTTTTTTTTTTGGTAGACAAGTTTTAAGCAATGAGCTACAATGTTTATTTAAAATTTGAGCTCAAAGATAAACTAAAATACATATACATATTTATATATATATATATTTCCAATGCACTTAAATATTACCGAAAAACTATCACAAGAATAAGTTAAACTCATTCCTCCCTTCCAATTTCCTAAGCAGTCCCTTTATGTTCAGACTATCTCGGAACGTCGGCCTTTGTTGCTTTATCGTCATTCTTAGTTTTACCTTCTAGGGAAGTCTTGTTCGCCTCGGCGCGCCTCGCCGCATTCAGACCGTCGGACCGAGCTCTCCCGCGCAAACGGGATATTCCCGTGGCCAGCGGCCTAGCCGCAATATCCGCTTGGCCTATTTCAGAGTGCAGATAATCCGGGTTCGCGGGATCGTCCGACGGTTGCTCGTGAACCGCCTCTTGAGCTATTTCCAATTGCGTTGTATCCGTTAGAGTGCTGGGATTGGACGTAGAATGACTAGTTGGGGTTGGGGCGACCATGGAGCTTCCCGGGGCAGCCATGTTGCGAGCGGATGCCAGCAGTTCCAGGCCGTCCAGCATCAAAGAGCAGTATGTTAAATCTTCAACGAAGTTACCTGCATGGGGGATACGAGTTAGCTTCACTGTATTATTAAAATAAAAAATAACTTCCTCATTGTAGTTGATGCGGATTAGCGGCGCTTGAAAAATTAAAGACGTGACATCCCTTTTTGTATAATAAAGTGATGTACCTCTTCTATTTGGACGCGAGTCAGCTTGATGATTGGACAGTTCCTCTATTAACCCGTCCAGCAGATAGTTTGAAGACTGGTTCGAAGCAGACTGTGCAGAACTAGAAGTGGGCCTAGGGGTGCTGCATATGACATCTATTGGGAAGTTCAGAACGTGGGGAATCAATGTCGATTCGCAAAGAGTGTTTTGACTTTGATTCTGGCGCCTGGGTAACCTTTCCAGCTGTTGACGGGCTACGTTGACTTGCTGTCGCTCCAATTGCAACTGCATCTGCAACTGCTGCAGCTGACTAGGGGTGCTGTTCGAGTTGCTAGTGGACCTGCGCACGCCGGATAGCTGAGACAAGAGCTCAGCGATCGGATCAACTGGCTCCCTGGAAAGAGAAACAAATGTTCGAGTTATACTGTCAAAACGGCGGTTTCACGGTGTTTCTATACTCTTTAAAATCGGGCAAAAATCAGATGTTCATTTTAGGGTTTTGATTTATGGCTCAATTCTGTAACAACACTATAACCCTATAAGGTTGTAAGGTTACAAACGCGCGCATATGCGCATTTTGCAGGTTATGGAGCGCTTATAGTGCTATTGGACGGTATGGAGTTGACACGTTATTTTTAACATCAAAATAAGATTCATTGTGTAAATAAAATTTACCGAAAATGCATATTAGACCGTCGGGGCCTGGACGATTGACCGCCACCTCCTCTCCAGCCTGATAAGTGGCCTGTATGAGGGATACGGCGCACTGCGCTATGCCTTGTTGCGACAGGCTCATCTAAAAAGGATATTAAATCCCTAGCTGGGCCGGTCCTGTGCTCGAGAGTGAGATGACCAGCGAAGTCATCGGTCATCAAGTTGGCATCACCTCCAGGCATAGCAGCGCAGAGTGGACAGACCTATTCAATAAATTAACCAAACCATTGAATTAACCTATGTAGGTATCTGTTGAATAAATAAATTGCATATTTCACAACAGAGATGAAAAAATTTCGTTAAGAAGATTATAAAAATTGATAGCATAAATAAAGAATACTGTACTTACCACTTCGAATGAAGTATCCGCATGTTCAGATGTTACATGATCTTGCAACGTAGCGTCGGTGAATCCCATTCTCGAACAGTAAGGACAAGTGTAAGATTGGGGTTGATCGACGTTCGTCAAAGCTTCACCTCCGTAATATAAATCTGAATGAGAGTCTCATGAGTATGCGTATTGTGCGTACGGAATAGGAGTCTCCAAATTTCTCGAGCAGGATGGCAAAAATTTTGGAAACGCCTAACGTACAGTGCAAGGGACTTACCAAAGTCTGATCTAGTGAGGATGCACTGCATGGGGTGGTCCACGGTGTGCCTAGTGTTGGTGGCCCCTCCATCGTAACATTGCTCGCACAAGTCATAGTCGTAGCATATGAGGCACTTGTAGCGCTTACCACGGAAATTACCCTTCAAGCAGGAATCACAGCTAACACCTGTTGGAGAAAGAAGTGTTTGATGGAACTTAAAAATTGCGAAATCAAAAGTATACTGAATCCAGTTTAGTTGAAAGTTGGGAAAATTTAACAAGGTAACATCAAATTCTATATTTCCCTAATATCCCACTTCTTTAAATGTAGTTTTCAATTGATTGGTCGGACTATCCAGACTCCAATACATTTCCAACCAGTAATATAATATGTTTCAAGATAACAAAGAACATTATCAAATGCACATTCTTGTATTGTAACAAGATCTAAACCTTATCTTAATCTACTAGTTGGATCCCTATTTGAGGTGATATAGGCCTTATATGCGGGGCTCTCTGTAACTTATTTAGGACTGGTTCGCCCCATGTATACCTCATTTGGCCCTATTCAGGCCTTATTTGGTCCTAGTGGATACTCATTTACAGCAGTTTAAATCCTATTTCCGAGCTGTTTTCTTCGCCGAGGAATTTCCTTCGTAACCTGCTTTCGTTTCTGTTTTCAACGTCAATTTAATTTCCTAACAAAACCAAAATCAACTTTGTGTTTGTATTTTCTAGTTTGTCATGATTACTTTCTAAATGTATATTCAGGATATTCTCATCAAAATCATTTTGGGAAGTAAAACTATTTTTACCCCTTTCAGGGTCATTTATTATGCGCGTCAAAGCGAAGTTTTTATTTATAATTGCAATGTTGAGAAAATTACATGTCTAATATAGGACAATTTCCAATAAATACAAAACGCCCAAACATACACGACGTACTGTCGTATGATTTTATTAAAAATTGAAATATTCACTCTAAGTTAATTCGTCTTAAAAAAACTATTAAACTAACGGTTTTATTCGTACTAATGGACAATAAGAACGATCTGGACGGAAGCAGTAAGTGTTTACAAATTCTTTTATCTCTAACAAAACAATGGATAAAGTAGTTGCTGTCACCCAACATTCTTCAACATTTGCGTAATAAATTGCAATTCCATTATTAGTCATCCAGAACCAGGAAGGCAATAGGGAAAAAAGAACTAATCGGAAGGAGTTATCATATTAGATCTTATAATGGATTTTGATTGGGATATGCATGGTGGACAGTCCACTGAGCAACGTCCACTATTTTCGATTTTCAGGAAATTGCGTTTAGGCCGGTGTTACTTTCTAAAATGGGACAAACTGCACGGCGGGAACAAACAAAAACCACGTCTGTGGCTATCAGTCTGCTGGATTAGCGAGAGGATGGAATAAATGTAGCGAATCATTACCATCATGACGACTCATTTCTCAGCGCTTCCCGACCCACCACTGTATCACATGTAAACAAAGGAGGCGATGTGGGCGATGTTCCTGGATTGATTGAACTAACAGAAGATTTCACTAGCACGTTTCTAAAAAAAAATTGCCATTGTCGAACCTAACCCAACTATATTATGGATATATGGAGGACAAATTCGAAGGAGTGAAGTTGGCCGCATTCTTACCCTACGCCCGTGAAGTTGCGCGCGAGTGTCACGTGACCGCGGTTCCAGATTTGGTTGGTCGGGACCGAGGGAAATTCGAATTTCAATTCCCACTCTAGCCTATTTATTCACCATTTATTAATACACCAAATCGGACTCGAGTACAACATGCATTTCACGCTAAAGTGGATTCAAAGCTTTATCTCATGCCCATATTATGGCCGTGTTGTCCTTGCTAGCCGTAACAACAACCTTCCCGTTGTAACTGAATATCGCGGAAAAAACCTCGTCCTTATGACCATCGAGAACTTGCAAGCAATTCCCGCTAGTGACGTCCCAAATTCTGGCCGTTTGGTCTTGAGAGGACGTCAAGATGTACTTCCCCGTTATAGGACTGAAACAAACTTTGGAAATCTCCCCTTGATGGCCCCTCATCCTCGAGATTTCTTTTGAAGTGTTCAAATCCCAAACTATGGCCAAACCGTCACTGCTGACTGTCGCGAGGAGTCGCCCGTTTCCATTGTACGCTAAATCTAAAACCTTTAAAAGATAAATTGTTGTTTTTACACAGTGTTATTTTGAGAATATATTTCCAGTGAAGAGTTCATATAATAAAAATCAAAACGAAGTTTTTGAAACGTTTCGTCAATAATTAGAAACATACTTCTTCCGAATGACCACGAAACGTGCACAAGCACCTCCTCATTCGCAAATCCCATTCTTTCGCCGTCCCGTCGAAAGAACTCGTCATCAGTTTACTGCCGTCCTCATTAAACAGCAAATTGCTAATGCCACCGCCGTGCCCTTCCAACGAACTCACGAACCCGTTACTTCTGATATCCCAAATCCTCACTGTCGAATCGAAAGACCCAGTTATCAACTGATTCCCTCCCTCATTGAATCGCAAAGCAACAACAGGACCTCCGTGTCCCCTCAACAAAGCCAACTCGTGACCAGTGTTCACTTGATAAACCCTCGCAGTGCAATCCAAAGAACAAGTCGCCAGAATATATTCGTCCGGCGAAAACCTGGCGTCCACTATTTCCGCCTCGTGCCCCCAATATATTTTCTCCATCTTTTGATAGGGCACACTCCATAATCGTGCTGTCTTATCGAACGACCCCGTCAACAATTTGTCGCTAAAACAGGAAACAATACACCGTGGGAAAACTGCAGAAAGGGCGAAAATGCATTTATATTCGGAAAAATTATTCATACCCTTGAGAATTTATAACTACGGAATAAACTACATTCTCGTGACCATTCAAGGAGCATATTTCCTCGCAAGTCACGGCATTCCAAATTTTGCAAGTCCTGTCGTAACTGCCAGTCGCAACGCTTGATGGAACAAATGGGTTCTTAGTAAATCTGACGATTAGTACGATATAGTAGGGTAGTAGCCCTAGTGGCAAAATACTCCCACTAGCAGTATTAGGGTATTATGGTATTAGGGTATTAGGCTACTACTAGTTGCTAGTAGGCTACTACTAGTAGGTTAGTAGGCTGCTACTAATGGGATAGTAGGCTGCTACTAGTAGATTAGTAGGTTACTACTAGTAGATTACTAGGCTGCTACTAGTAGATTAGTAAGCTACTACTAGTAATATTTGTAAGCTACTACTAAATACTGGTTGCTACTTGTATGTTAACACGCTACTAGTGTAAGTAAGGGCAAATTTTCATCCACAATAACAATCTCCATACAAAACTCCGCTCCGATCGATGTCTATGTTCGTCAAAGGCAAGATGTGAGAAAGCACTTGTTGCTTGTAAAACAGCTTCCTCGAAATGCCAAACGCAGTTTTCTGTATTCTCTCCAAAACCCGCAGCAGTTGCCCTTCTATTTCAGGAGTGATGAGTTGTTCGTTTCTCGCAATCCTCTCAACCAAATCAACAATTTTCGTCCTGCAAATCGCCATATATGAACTCGTAAATGTTGGGATGTAGGGCGGCGCTACTCACGATCTCGTCATATCGTATAAATCGATTACTTTGATTTTCACCTCGTTTCCCTGAGTGTATTGTAAGCCGAGCCCTGGAATATAATTGTTATTGAAAAAGAAGCTCGTTGAGTATGGCGAGAAAATGTTCCCCCTTCGTTCGAGGGAATATTGTCAAACCTGGAGGAGTGTAGCGCAATAAAAACTTTATCAGTTGCATTTTATGCCCGCCTGCCATTTATTATTCTGTAACCATAGCGACTTTGCTGGAATCCCCATTGATCAGTTTCCCTGCACATATTCAATGTGGAAACAAACTCGGACCTATATAGAATCCTCAGAAGTTATTACCATTCACATCTCGCTGTCACTCAAATGCCACTTTTGCTTCTTCTCCAAATTAAATTTTATTTAGTATATTTTTTTCATATTTTATATACTTTGACACAAAGTTTTGACTTACTTTAATTGTATTCATAGCGTTGTGCAAAGTTTTGATTCACTTTAATTGTATTCATAGTGTTAGCGTGCTTTTTTGTTTCTTGTTATACAATTCATAAATTGGGTTATCAAGAGGTAAAAATGCAGTTTCTAACCAGAATCATCGAGTTAGTCGTCAGGTAAAAACTCAGAGACAAAAATATGTTACTCTGAGAAAAATATAAAGTTTGTTCGCTAACAGATTGTCCCTTAGTAGCGCCACCAGAGTATGCAATTTGTATTTAATTCTAGATCCATGATTCCATCAGAACGTGTACAACAGTTCCCTAGCTTCTTTCCTCTCTGACTCACTGGTTTTATTAGACATTTGACAGGTCTACGAAATGTCAGTGGCTTGAATTAATAATACTCCAGGGAGCGGCGATTTTCTACTTTTTCCTAAATAAGGTAATCAAAAAATACAGAAAACAGTGTAAAATTTTTATCCTCCTCGTTCACTTGTAGCCGGAACTTTCGAGGCAGTAATGGACCTAAACCTGTCCGTTTTCCGGGAACCCAGGGGGGTTATGCGTATATTCCACTTCGTAAGTATTTTCCTCCATTAGAATTTATTCTCACATTCGCCGCTTGATTACTATCGTTTAGGGTTTTTCGCGGTTGTGTGTCATATTTGCGCGTCAACGCTGACATTTTTATAATTGCAATTCGTAATTTGTGCTGGGTTGCCAAGGTTATATTCGCTGATAAGGCTGATCTCGATAATGGGTTCGCAGCAACATGTAAATATTAATGCGTTGATTGGATATTTTGAGTTACATTTGATTACGTATGTACACAGTAAAAAGTTACGATTGATTACTTGTGCATGGATTCTAGCTTTGCTTGAATTAGGTTCCCCAGACATTTGATTTAAACTTTATCGGACGAATGTTAGATATATGTAACACAATTCATATATAACGCAATTTAATTCAGTACGATAAAGATTAAACACGTTTTAAATTACACCTTTTGTTCTAAAGACTTTTTTAATTTTTAAACTGCAAATATTGTATAGTTGAGAATAACAGGAGCAAACACCCCATTCCATCGCATCATTAATTTTTCACAATTAACTAATAATTCAATAGAATCTCTTGTTTGGATACCTTATTTTACACGAGAGGGACATTTGTTTCATTGGTGTTCCATCGAGCATAGACCATTTGAAAAGTGTATTCGCAAGGAGTAGATTTCAATAGAATTTTTCCATTGCAGATCTTTTCGATTTGCGCGTTCGCCTTGACGGTCTCTTTCACCGGATGGATCTATTTCAATTGCGAAAAAGATATCACCTCCAAAATCAATTATAGTTACCCTTTCAAGTTATCCTCACTTAAATTCACCATAGGTACTAACGAGACTGGTTGTAGTTATGTAGTTGAAATAGATGACGATGGTTCAGTCGAAGCGCAATATTTTGTGGCTGTTGGCGTCGTGTCGATGCTATATTCCTTAGCCGTTGCGATAATTTATGTGCTGTTCAATAATCTGTACAATACGAGTCCAAAAATTCGAATAGCGGTAAGTTTATCCAATGCTCAAATTTAAGCCATCCACCTAACAATAATTTCAAATTATATCGCCCTTGATTTGCATTCTCAATTTTTAGGATTTCCTCATGTCCATTTTACTCGCGATTCTGTGGTTGTCGAGTACTGGCGCTTTCGCCAACACTTACAAATACCTCGGTGTTACCTCACATTCAGGTCATGTCAATTTCGAGGATCCAGATTGCACTTGCGACACAACCAGCAGCAAACTGTTTCCATTGGGGATATCCGTTGTATGTTTTAGGTTAAATTCCATTAGGCCTGTTGGTTCATTTGCTTTTGTTTCAGACTCTTGGATTTTTGAACTTCTTTATTTGGATCGCGAACCTGTGGTTCTTGTATAAGGAGACTTCTTGGTATCAGCAATACGAACCAGCTGAGAACGGTTTTTGAATTACCACGATTTCTCTCTTTTGGAGGACGTTCTCTCTAAGTTTTATCGGATGATTCCTCTGAGTGTTGGAGGAAGATTTGTACTTTTCTTTCCTTCAATAGCCATATTCGTTATCAAAGACTACTTATATTTTTATATAAAACTATATACCCATGTTATAGGAAATTTGTTCTAAAACTTATCGCTAGTGAATGATTTGGACCTGAAACCACTAATACTCTGTACCATGGATATAATCCAACAAACCTACTCGTAAAGCGCAAGCCTAATGCTTCTTTTACAGAGAAGCACTCGTCCAGGGCTTTATGAGTATTTTATGTTTACTGCTCTGGTACATTTAGATTTAAATGGGCCGGTGGTGTTTATTATGTCTACAGTGCATTGCACTGATATAATAATTTACGCGAAGACAAATTATTTTCACTGAAATATTCGAAAATTGCTTTAATGCAGAGAATAGAAATGTGATACTGCTGTTTTGGACCGAACCAAAGAATATTATTCATTCGAATACAATAAAACATATCATAATGAATCAGATTTTTATTCGTTCTCCCTATTAAATCGATTTCTATCGATCGTTGGGAGATTAATTTTGATTTCGTTTGTAGATATTTTCGATATGCGCTTTCGCAACGATCACAGGATTCTCCGGATGGGTGTTCTTCAAGTGCGATAAGAACATTAGTTTCAAATACGACTACGATTACCCATTCAACTTGAACTTGTATAAAAAAAAGATCGGCAACAATGAGACCACATGCAATTATGAAGTAACGATGGTAGGAGACTTCTCACATGACGCTCAGTTCTTTGTGGCTACTGGAGTGCTCGCGATGCTCTACTCAATCATCATCATTGTGCTTTACACCAAGTTCGACGACTTGTACAAAAAGAACGACAATATTCCTCTAGCAGTAAGTTTTTTTCGTACACTTCCACACATTATTCATATATCATTCTTATTTGAAACATTGTTAATATTTAAAGTAGAAAAAACAATTTGGAATTTACTGTCGTTTTGATAGTATGACAATTCGAATAATCCATGAACATAGATATGTAATAAATCTCTTTTCTTAAAATATTGTTTTCAAAGAAAAATAAATTTTGATGTAAATTAAATAAATACAAATTTCAGGACTTCCTCTTCTCCGTGGTGTTCTCCGTTTTATGGTTATCAAGCAGTGCAGCTTGGGCCAATGGACTCACAGGCCTCAAATCAATAACGGACCCCGAAAACGTACACTGGGCCAACCCAAAATGCACCTGTGAGATAGAAATCACTCATTTTGGCTCCTTGAACATATCAGTGATCTTCGGCTTCCTGAACTTTTTCCTCTGGGCCGCCAATCTTTGGTTCTTGTACAAAGAAACCACTTGGTTCCAGAATGCGAAACCTTCGACTGAAGGGGTCTAAAGAGCCAGCCAGTTACCAAATCGAGTGATACAAGAATGGTATTTCTTTTATGAATCTTGCGTCCTTTTTATATTATTTTACATTATACGTTTTAGTGCTTTATTTCCGAGTGGCTTTGTAATCGGAGAGTCTGTCCCGAAACGTTCATGATACGAGATAATTTTGTGCATCTTCGAAAATACTAACATGTCGAGTCGAGTAGTCAGCGGAATTAGATCTAGAATTTCGAGTTATCTAGATTAAACCAATTTATCATTAATCGGGGAAGATTTCCCATTTGAAATCAGTTACAATA
The DNA here is from genome assembly GCA_033557855.1 of Hydrochus callosus. Classification (NCBI taxonomy): domain Eukaryota; kingdom Metazoa; phylum Arthropoda; class Insecta; order Coleoptera; family Hydrochidae; genus Hydrochus; species Hydrochus callosus. The sequence continues at coordinate 145,121 of JAUIMY010000002.1, read as the reverse complement.
TAATTTCCAATGCAGGATTTCCTTTAGAATGTTTGAAAATTTGTTCATTGTAAATCTAAAACCTTTGCACTTCAGCTGATTGGTTGAATGCCGCATTATCGGCAGCTAGGGAGTGCAAAGGGTTGATGATAGTTCTTCAGGCATTTTGCAAACTTAATGTTTGGGAAGAGTATGTGGAAAAGCATACTTTTTGTATGCAAACGAATGAGTTTTTGTTGTTTTAAAACATTTAGTACAAAAGGAAAAACACCACTAGTACAACAGCACAATCTTTTTGGTGACGCTTCAGCGATTTCAATTTGGGAATTCCATCATTTTCGTTCGCACTGATTTGTAATAAGCTATAAATAAGCAGCAAGCTTTAACTAATCAATTTTGCGGCCAACGTTATAATTATGATTCGGGATTAGTATTTGCCGCAACATTGTGTGAGCGTCAGTATTCCCTTTCAGGATTTATAGATTTAGTGGAGTTAATTGTATTTAATTTTGATATGTTGATAGTTTTTAAAATAAACGAATTAACGAAAACTTTTCTTCTGCTTGTTTAGCCCAGGTTAGCAATGGCACAACAACCATAGGGACATAAAGTGATTTTTTTACTCTACAAAACGAAAGCTTTATAAATATTTTTAAAATCGTATAAATTCTAGAATTGAACACATTATTCAGGAATCTAACTTTCAATTCATCGTTACGGCCCTATTGTCTTTTTAGTGCTTTCATTTCGAATGGATGTGAAGTCGTTATGAATATAGAAGGTAAGTGTTATATTTGTATGTTATTTGAGAGAAATGCTTCCATATTAAGGGATATTTTAAAGTTGAGTTGAATTCTGTACTTTTAAAAGCATCGGGGTGAAAGGCCTTAATGTGTACGACGCTATTGGGAAAGAGAGGGTGATATATTTTTTTAACGCACAGTTCCTGTTTCATGGGTGTAAGGTTTCAATTTCAGAACGCTTGATTGGTTTCTGTATTGGGTTTCTCACGAGTCACGAGGAATTCTCATGTTTTATAATTAGTTCACCGACAATGCTTAGGCGTGTCAGTGTGTCCGCTTCCGAATATTAGTTTATGAAAATATTGAAAGTGTCGATAAGTCTAGATTCAGTGAGTGTAATTTGCTTCTCGACTTTCTACCAGTTTTGAGGAGTTACTGTAATGACAAGTACTGAAACGACAGGTCTTATTTCCGGAGAAGACAAACCTAGGTATGTTTTCGAAGCCAGCATACCTTGGCAAAGGAAGAAAAGGGTAAAGCAGTTCCAGTGTTGTCTCTTTGCGATTTTCATGTGAGTCTGTATTTGAGGCTAAGGATGACGAAAATAATATAATTTTTTTTAAAATTTCGTTTTGAAGAACATAAAAACAATATGCACTTCATTTTGAAGAGAATAATAATCAAGAGCTTAATACTACAAATAAAAATTAAAACGCTCAGAACGAACGCCACATTTGGTGGATTTCAGGTGCATCATCGTCGTAGCCCTAGTGGCCATGGTTTCTTTCATCCTCGCGAAGGAAAGTCGAGATAATAGCACCAATTTGGAACCACCAGTGAATAACAGTTTGATCATCCTAACGCTGAACTTCCCTTTGCAAGATTTCCGTCGTGAAATTAAAAACGTCACTAATAGTTCTTGCGAGGAAGCCTTGCATTTTGGAGAAGAAGCTCTCAAAAGGAGAGAAGATCTGGAAAACAGCAGTCCTTGGTTGGAGAGGGATACGCCTAGCTATAGGCACCAAAAAGTCATTTCCACCAGTGGTAGAGGAAGGAAATTGGCTAGGACGGGATACGCTGAATGCAAAGCTTCTCAGCATTTCTTCCGTAATGGCAATACTAGTGACGTCTTTAACTGCACCGGAAGTAACACGAATGAATTGCCTGCGTTGTTTGCGGAAGGTTGTGAACGGTTTCAGACACAATGCGACAAGTACCATAAATATAGGAGTTACAACGGTTCTTGCAATAACTTAGAGAATCCTGATGAATTCGGAGTGGCTTATAAACCGTACAGGAGGATTCTAAAACCTGATTATGCGGATGGTTAGCCTTTATTTTAATTAATTAAATTAATTTATTCAATTGAATGAATTTATTTGATTAAATTAATTTATTTAATTTAACAGGAATAGGAGAACCGCGCATTTCGCGAACGAACGGTTCCCTTCCTTCAGCTAGACTTGTGAGCGTCATAGTGCACAGGCCTTACTACAGAGATGATCCGAAGTTCACAGTAATGTTGGCTGTTTGGGGACAATTTTTAGATCACGATATAACGGCGACTGCTTTGAGTCAGAATAAAGATGGAGCTCCGATTTCCTGTTGCGACGACTTAGGGAAGATTAGGGAAAACTTGCATCCTGAGTGTTTCCCTGTGAAAGTGGATTCGGTTGATCCCCATTACAAGGAATATAATATTTCTTGTATGGAGTTCGTGAGGTCAGCGCCTGCGAAAACTTGCCGATTGGGAACTAGAGAACAAATGAACCAAGTCACTTCGTTTATTGATGGTTCTGTGGTTTACGGGGCTGATGAAGATGTAAGCCGGTTTTCCCTGTGCTGGTCTATTCGTTTAGTTAATTCAGTTACCTTTATAAATCTAGGTTGTAGCATGGATGAATTAATATATTAATTCATGCATGGTTGTAGTCTCATTGACAATGTGCCATGTTGTCATATGATTTATGATAGATATCATAGATGTCACGATAGAAGATATCATGATAGATTCCTTTCTTCTAAGGTTGTGGGGAAGCTACGGACTTTTACCAATGGAACGTTAAAGATGTACGTAACTGAAGATAACAGGACTCTCCTGCCTTCTTCAGAAGACATGAGTGATGGTTGCAACAGAGAAGAAGAAGCCCAAAAGGGCAGGTATTGCTTCACAACGGGCGATGGAAGAGCAAACGAAAATTTGCATTTAACCAGCATGCACCTGCTTTGGGCTAGGCAGCACAACCTCCTGGCGGAGGAACTCCAAGGGATGAATCCTCATTGGGACGACGAGAAAGTCTTTCAAGAAAGCAGGAGGATCCTCATTGCTCAAATGCAACACATCACTTACAATGAGTTTCTTCCTATTCTAATTGGTAAGTACTACAAATATGGTGTTTATTGAATTCTTTGGTTCAATAATGGAAAAAGCTCTTTCCATGGTTCCACTTAAAATTAATCTGAATACTAGAGTATACCGCCGTTACATCAAAATTCTCTTTTAAAAATAAATTGTTTCTAGACGTATGTTTTATATAATTTCTGTATTTTTCGCAGGACCGAGTTTGATGAAGAAGCACGAACTGTATTCTCAAAAGGAAGACTATTACCACGGTTACGACGAAAGTGTTGATCCGACTATAGCTAACAGTTTTTCCTCTTCAGCGTTCAGATTCGCCCACACTCTCATCCCAACTTTGATGAAGCTTCTGGCGAATGATTCCTCAAGTCTTGAGTATGTGCAGCTTCACAAGATGCTTTTCGATCCTTTCCAGCTGTACAAACCAGGCGAGCTCGATAGAGCTGTTAGGGGAGCCATAGGGACTCACATACAAGCGAATGATCCCTATTTCAGTCCTGAGGTGAATCTTTTATGCGAATAACAATTATTCATAGTTACATAAGAGTGCCGTCAAGAAGTTTTGATAGTGCTGTCTGGCAGATTTTGTTTGGCAGTTTTGATGGTTTTAAACGTTTGATAAACCTTTCCCTAAACTAGCTGAAGGAGCACCTCTTCGAAAGATCATCAGGACTGACGTCTGCAGATGGACACTCTCCTCGAAGTGCTCTTTTAGGTGCTGATGTTAGGAACAGCAGTAGACATTGCGGGCTGGACTTGGTGTCTCTGAACATCCAGCGAGGCCGCGACCATGGTTTACCAGGCTACACCAATTGGAGAGAAAGATGTGGAATGAAACGTCCGAAAGATTTCAATGATCTTCACGGGCACGTTGATGACGAATCGTTGCATTACATCCAGAGTATTTACAGGTAAGGGATGAGTTGAGAGCTTAGTAGAATTTTACCGTTGACTTTTTAGTCAATGCTTTTACAAACAGGGTTTTTCATAACGTGCCATTAATTCCTAATGTGATATTTCAGAAAATCTGGTTTATATTTCAAAGAGTATACTGTATGTTTATACTCTTTAAAATGAAGTTTTCTTAAGGGTGTAAACGTATTTGAAGGTGAATTAGGCGAATTAATATTAAAAATGTTTATAATTTACGTTTGGATTTACGGGAATCCGATATCGAAACAGCGTTTGTGAGCAAATTCCGTCCCAATTAGAAATAGGTCGTGACGTGTGCATCCGCCCGTATAAATAGTAGGAGGAGTGATATGATTCAGAATCGGTAAAAATGTGGATACACCTTCGAGGAGTCCGAAAATGGTCGGTACCAAAAATGTATGCGGTACAAGTACCCGTACCAACACATGGGCGCGAGTGACGTCACGGCGACGTAACCGCGTGTTTTGGGAATGCGAAATTGCAGTTTCGGATTACCAAAAAACGAGTGCCCTACAACGGATGGAGTGTCATGTCAACATGGGAGCCGTCCGTTGTGGCGATTTTATTAACCAAACAGACGCGTTAAAACAATTTGCTGTGCGTATGCGGGCTATTTTCGCTTTGGGCCAAGGATACCTTCATCCGCGGAGCGCGCTAATCGTATTTTCGACGTATCAATGGGATCGAGGGATATTCGTTTTCACTTTTGTGGTGTTTCGCAAATTCGAGCGGATGAAATGAATTACGATTATTATTTATTGAAGATTTTTTCAATTTTTGATGCGATTTTAGAATGTCATTTGGGAAATAAAAATTCGAGTAGGTATAATAATTCGGTTTGTAGACTCTACTGATCCTTTGCACGTTTAGTGAAGATAAAATGTGGGTTAAGGGGTTAGTTGTTTGTCGAAGTTGAAATGACTTGCAGTGACGTGGACGATGTTGATTTGTACACGGGAGCCATAAGCGAGAAGCCGATAAACGATGGCATATTAGGACCAACAATGACGTGCCTGATATTGGATCAGTTCATCAGGGTGAAAAGGGGAGACCGATTTTGGTATGAGAATCCGCAGCGTCCGCAAGCGTTCACGGAGAAGCAGCTGCGCGAGGTGAGGAAGACGAAGTTGTCGAGGATAATCTGCGATAACGCTGATAACGTTCGAGTGGTGCAGCCTTACGTGATGAAACAGATCGGCGAGAGGAATGAGAACGTCCCTTGTGGAGAGTTGCCAAAAGTCGATTTGACGAAGTGGAGGGAATACAGCGGGAATTACAAGCGGTCGAATTTATCCGATGAGAGCATGGCTGTGAAGGCTGCCAATTCCACCGTTTAATCTCACGTGTTGTGGCGTAATCGGGCCAATGTAATGCACCGAGTATTGTGGTGGACACATTTTCTTTTTATGTAATTTGAGTAATGAGGAATCGGTATTGTATTCTGCGTAAATGAACTGGGTTCTTCGAATAAATTAGGTAGAACTTTGTGAATTATTCTCCGTTCGAATTAAATTTTATTTCTTATTTCCTTCAACCAAAGACGAGTATTAGTCTATTCTTCAACGTAAGTTGATTTTAGGCGAAGGAATATTCCAAACTGTGGTCACTGACGTCACATCTGAGGGAGACTTAAATATGTAATCTTCAATAAGAGATATACCGCTATAACCATCAGTTAATATTCCTTCGCCAAAACTCGACAAATTTATGTTAGCAATTTATAAATTATGCTTTGCTGGATGTAATCAAGAATTTATTTGAGGTCAAAACGGCGGAAAGTGAGGGTTTTTCCGCAGAATTTTTAAGCTGTACAATCTGGGCGTTTATAGTTGGCATGCACACATGGAGTTTTGAGTTTCGCTTTGTTGGCGGTGCGATGCTTCGAAAACGGTCAATGTTGCTTAAATTATGACTAATCATGCCATATAAACCCACTGACTGATCGAGCGTCGGCCTTGGTGTCTATGTGCACGCAATTCAATTAGCGACGGAGCGAATTTTTCTCGCTGGATCTCGAGTTTCGGGTTGGTCGAGATGGGGAGCCGTTTTTTCGCCCGCGGCAGGAGGGATTGTCCAAACGGGTGGTCATCGACCGTGATAGCGCCAAAACGGCAAAACGGTCCGTTGCGTTGGAGTCGTGACGTCAATCGTCCATGGTGGAGCGAGCAATCCGTAAATTAAAATGCCTCTATTTTAGGAGCGCTAGCCGGCTCTTTGGCATTGAACAGGATAGTGCAGTGACGTTGACATTTCGTTTAGGTCTCGCGCGCAGGAAAAAATATGGAGCGGTCTTAGGGTAATCGGACAAAGGCTGCGGGCGTTATCGACATTCTTTTAAAAGATAGTATTCGTCATTTTGATAACTGGTAAATAAACATTTCTGCGTTCTCCTTTAGAGGATGAAGTAGAAAATTGTTATTTTCTAGTCTGGATTGCCAGTTTTAGCTACGCTCAAATGCGTAGGCGAGGATTGTATTGTGGCCGGTTTTATGTAACGAGTGTGGCAGGCTGGGTTTGGCGGTGGGAACAGAAAGAACGATTTTACTTAAAATGATCTTTTTATTCGCTTGGCAATCTTAAAAAAATATTCCAACTTCACATGATAGATACCTAATATAAAACTTACGTACGAGAACAATAAAAACATATATACAAGATAAAGTTGAGAAAGGAGTAAAATTAGTCTAAAAAAAAAGAAAGGTAATAAATTAAAATTTACACAGTATCGCTAGTTATTTGCAAGAAGAGTGAACAATTGTCGTTTGAATGGGCGCTATCACTCGTCACACTCTCAACCGTAATTATGTAGTCAGTTCGGATGTACTAAAACGTACACATTTTGTTCGTCTTTTGTAACCTAGTCGTTTCTCTTTAATTCGGGAGCGTATCGTAGAGTATGTCTTTGGCGGACTGCGAGAGAAACTCGGGGAAGCGGATGTCGAAGTTCACGATGAGATCTCCGCGCCTCGAGGGCTCCTTCGGTAGTGGAAGACCGTATCCTTGGATGCGACGCACCGTGTTGGGTTTGATTATCTCCCCGGTGAAGTGCAACGGGATGGTTTTGCTGACCATCGTCGGTACTTCTATAGTGCAGCCGCACAACGCCTGAAACAAAAGAAAACGCATTTAGTACATCTGTCCTTTCTGTCACCCAAGTTGGTTTATTTCTGACAGAGATGTGGACACAATAAGTTACACAATACTTTAAGATACACAACACTTTAAAATGCACAATACTATAAGATACACAATACTTCAAGTTACACAATACTTTAAGATAGAATAATAGAAAGTTATCGCCTACCTGCTTCAAAGAAATTTTGGCAGTGTAGCGGATATCGCTGCCTTCCCTCTTGAAATGAGGATGGGGCTTGTCTCTGATGATGAAAACGATGTCAGCTGGTATCTTGTTCCGGCCTTGATCTCCTTCTCGTTGGAATGTGATTTTGGTGCCTGCCTTCCAGCCAGGCTTCACGTTTATGGTAAGGACCTTGTCTTCTTTCTTGGTGGTGCCGTCAGGCTGCAGGACCTTACGGCTGATCTTCATCTTCTTCGTGCATCCTTTAGTGATGTCCTCTAAAGACACGTACAAATCGTGCTCGATCGGGGGATCTTGCAGCTTATCCTTGTTGCGATTAGGAGCATTGTGGAAGTTGAACGACTGACTGCGAAAAGCACCGCCAGGCCCCCCAGGGCGACTAGAACTAATTCCAAAAGGATCCTCCATCTCCATGTCGTCTTCCCCGAAACCGAACATCCGATTTCCTCCGCCTCCCAAATCGAAGAACGCTTGGAAAGGACTCGCGTTTCCAAAGAACTGCGCGAAGGTCGCCCTGGGATCCCCATGGAACTGATAAGTGAAGTTCCCACCAGTTCCTCCTCCAGTTCCCCCAGGAATACCTCCTTTCAATCCTTCCTCCCCATGCATATCATAAATGTCTCTCTTCTTCTTATCCGAAAGCACCTCGTAAGCCTCAGCCACCTCCTTGAACTTCTCCTCGGCCCCAGCTGCTTTATTCTTATCTGGGTGGTACTTCAAAGCCAACTTCCTATAAGCCTTCTTTATGTCATCGTCGGAAGCTCCTTTGCTTATCCCCAAAATCTTGTAGTAGTCCTTGCCCATTTTTGGTCAACTGTCACACAACCTTCACTAATCACACCAAACGATGACGATTTGGAAATGTTCCAAAAAACAAAATCACACACCGTCCTCCAACGAACCGCACAGTGGCCTCTCCGAATAAAACACAATCGAAAATCTCCGATAATAATTACTCAGCGCACAAACTCCTCACAACTCGCTGCCAAGTAAATCAGAACTAAATCGTTGGCACCGCCAGCCACCATTTATATGTTGTATCCTTTTCTAGAATCGTTCGCCTTCCAGAATCTTCCCCCACCAGCGGAACATTCAAGAGGCATCCAGTACATTCCAGAATAATCCAAAACATTCCCTCCTAGATCAAACCCCATCCAACTACACCACTACGCTTTACATTCAAACCCAGGACGAGCCCATTTCCCAATTCCATTTAATGCGGAACGCCCTAATAAATCTAACCGGAATTTCATCGCATATTCCGAATGTTACGCCACTGTAACCCCCCTCCTTCCCCGCTACGATACTAGTTCAAGTGGAACATACGAGACACTCCTTGCGTTTTATCACAACAGACTGTAGATTTGTACCGCATATGTAGATTTCTGTAGTTATCTTACCCCATTTCCCATCCACGCTCTATCCTTTTTGCTCACTGCTTTCTCTTCGTTCAACTCGTTGGTTTCTCTCCGTCCAACTCGTTTTCTCTCCATTCGCCCGATTTCTCTCCTTCATTCTATTCATTGCTTTTTCCGTCCGTTGCTTGCGCTTTCCATCCTTCCTTTTCTTTCTCCCATATTCATCACCCTCCTCTTTCCTTAACCCATTTCTGTCCTGCTCGTTTTCCTCAACTTACTCCCCGCACAAAAACTTTTCCTCTACATTAGACAATAGATTTATTTCTAAACAGAACGAAACTATTCTGATTCGATAACTCCCAATGATTCATATCGAAAATCCAGTAATTTTGGCGAAACCATCCAATCGCTTGTAAAGTTTTGACAAAGCGCTTTCGTTTGGGCGCCTAACTGCCAGTTAAATCCATGGTCCAAACCTTAGACATAAACATGGAGGACATAAAACCGCACCATGGACAACAAACCCATCCACGTCCCTAACGTCGATGGGCACGGTTGAGAAACGAAAACAAATCGAGAGGTTATGTACGTTGTCTAGTGATGTAATCCGAACGTAGAGAGCAACAATATTTTGTTTATCCGCGGGTAGCATATTGCAGGCTGCGAATACATCATCAATTGATTGGATTCGCTCAACTGGTCGGCGAGATGTGGGGCAGAAAGTTGGGCGCATTGTCGATAGTGAGTGAACTTTGGGCCTTATTGTCAGTATTTTTCATTTTTTTCCGCTCCCGTAACGCGACGTCTTCCCCGTCGTTTTCAGGAAACTCGCTGTCCTTGTTCGAGTAGCGTAATTCATTGTTTACGTTCGAAATAATTAATTGAAATTTATTGAAATGGAAACTGAGCGCCATGAAACCAAGGAGGATAACAGGAGGGCATCTGAGTTGGAAGGTACATATAAATATATCTATTCAAATTAGTGATGTAAACTTTTTCGCATGCCTATGTTAAACACTTGAACGTATAAACCAGCAATGTAGTTGGCGTTTTTACAATATGTTTGAATAGTAATCGTGAGTGCACGAATAAATCTACTTCAGTGTGATAAACGCTAGTTGCTGTTAGAAACCAATGTATTAATGTCCATAATCTAAATTTAAATAATTTCTATCCCACTAGTGTGTACTAGTCGGATAGAAATAATTTTAATTTACATTAGGGATTATGGAAATCGGTTAATTAGAAAAGAACACAAGAATGTGTATTTATATAAAAAAAAATGGAAGTTAGCGAACATTTAATTAAAAGAAACTTTGCATTTCAGATCCCAACCACTTAGACATCTTCAGTGAACTATCCTGCTTGGATTACAACGGGGAGAGCCCTCTAATGAAGGCAGGGACTGTTTATATTCTAATGCCAAAAAATATTCCGGTACCGAGAGTTACGAGACTGCAATGGCTACTGGATCACTTGAATACAGTTGTAACCGCTTCAGACCCTTCGAAATTAGTAAGTCCCTCGCTATATCAAAAACCAACTTAATTCTAATTTCCCACTTCATTTTCTAGAATAGCGCAAGCGTGGACTTTGAAATTATATCTATTGTACCTGAGGATGAATCGAATATCCAATGTTCAAATTTCCTAGTGACCTCTTCAACTCAAGTGGTCTACTTGGCTCAGTCTTATCGTTTCGTTTATTGTTTAGACATGAGCCCTTCTCAATCAGCCGTCGATTTGGAAGAAGGCGAAGTCCTGTTCGATGAGATAATGCACTGTTTCAGGGCCAGCTTGACGGGACTGTGTCGACAGGTTGCCTACCATCGACCGTTGTCGCTGGGGAGGTAATGAGGGAGTCTTTTGTTTCAGTTCACCATTCCAGGGAATTCACTGGTGTTCCAACCAAACCTTTATCTGACTGTGATCGTCAACACTCCATTTTTCATTAGTCCCGCTCAACAAGTCTTAGTTAAAGGAGAACAAGTTTCTAGTCATAACATAGAGGAAATAATTAGCTTAGTTCGGAAACACTTCCATTTGCTAGAAGGACGGATCGCCCAAGTTGCAGCGATGGCTTACGAGCAAATGGACTTACAAAACGTAACTCGGCAATCCATAGATTTATAAACTATAATTGATATAAAAATATAAATAATAATAAATATAAATAATAATAATATAAATAAAGTTTAATAACATTTTTAGATGGAAAACGAAGGTATGGTTGGAGCACTCTTCGACTTGACGGATAACGAGTGCATAGCTAATATACCCATGGTATCTCCGGATGCGAATTTCGTAAACATGTTGCGGTATTCCGTATTGGCTATATCTTTATTACCCGAAAACAGTTTAAGTCGTAAGTTACCGGACCCTTCTCCTTCTGAGGAATTAATTCTCCGCCTTTTTCCAGATATTCTAGTCATAACAGATGGCGTAGTTGCTATGCCAGATTCGAACATAATGGAATCAATTTTATACCAGTTGCACTTCGACAGTATATCAGTTTCGTTTTTAAAAGTGGGATCTCCTTTCCAACCGCACACCAGCGCAGGATACGTTTCTTACACGGATTTGTTGACTTTCATATCGCATTCTACCCTAGGAACTTATTTGGAACACTTTCCTTCTATTGTAAGTTCTATTCTTTCCTTTGCGTATTCATTGTGCCTCCCACGAAATCAATATTATAAAAATATTATCCATATTATAAAAGTATTATTAATATAAAAAATATTATTAATATTATAAAAATAAGGCGACATTTTACATTGAACTTGAATCTCGCTGGAGTGTGAAGGGTTAATTATTAATTTATAAACAAATGTTTATTTAATAAATGAAATAATTATCTAACGAATTTCCGTTCCAGGCGCCCGAGCCTTCATTGGACATCAACATCTATCACAAACTCTATCTATTTTGGTCTTTTGAAAACAAAAACAAATACGTCAACTCACTTCTAAGTGCCGAACAGCAGAGTTATATAATTAGGTAATTCCCGCTAAAAAAAAGTTACTTCTCCATTACTAAACTATAAAAACTATATTTCATTACCATAAACGAATCCCATTCAGGAATGCAAGTTTTTATGCAACTCGAGTGCCAACTTTATTATCCAAACGACAAACGGAAGAAAACATAAACGCCTCCTTTCTTGTACTACTTTCAAGAAGAATAAGGGAAGGATACACAGTTAATGTAAGTCATTAATCCAACTTCTAATTCGCTGGTAGCAATTTTCTTTAATCCAGGGCGTCACTTACACCAATGGGATGATCGAAGTAAAGTTGAGTTTGCACTGGAAAGCTTTCGTTTTCATCCATTACATCCTCACAACCGAATGGCCGGTGGTGAAGAACTCCACCCATTTCGAAGTCCACGTTTCCGCTCCTTACGAATTCTTGCACGACATAACGTGCCTAATGAAGAAGGAGACGAAGTCTTCCTACCGCCAAGCTGTGTTCGAACGCTTCTGGATCCGCCTGACCCAACTAACTTCAAGCGACACAGTTTTAAGCCAAGCTTTCAGCTCCTTCCAAAACAATTCCTTGTGGTACACGCTACCAGAGAGTGTCCGCAATGGGATCCCGGTCTTCCTTTTGAACAGCAACGGTTCTCCAGAAAGCTCAAAGCTCGTCTTATCACCACGGTGAGGGCCTCCACTATTCTTAATTTCTTTTTGTTTATATCGAAAATACGCTATTTGTAATCATAAAGGTTAACGAACAAAGTAAAGTAAAGTTTTGGGATATTTAAATTGTACTACAGGTTGTGTTGGGTTTCATTGGAATAAAGACAAACAAAACCAACGCAATAAATACAAATAATACACTAATATTTCTTTTTAAATGATTCCAGTGAAATCATCTGTCCAAAATTCCTCTCACTGTGGCAACCCATCTGCCAATTGGAGACTAGCAGCTGGAGGAAGTGGTTTCACATGCATAAATTGTCTCTTTTGCTCAAACACGATCACCTACCAAAACACATTCACACGGCCAACTCTTCAGGCCGATTTCAAGTAAGCTTGAGTTGAATGACGATTCCCCAAAGAAACCTAACAAATCGTTTTCTTTTAAAGGTGATACAATGTCGACAAGCGGCTACAGCCTTGTACAGTGTCTTATCCGAATGGTCCTCGTTCATTCTAATTGATAACCACACATACCTGAAATTTATATACAGAGAACAAGATAAACCGCCTATTTGGTTTTGCATAGTCAGGGTGACGTCGAAGTTCCCTTGCGCCACCTTGAATTTAGGCTTTATGACTGGAACACCTGGTTTTATTAGATACAAGGTAAGAAAACTAGAGAAGGTTACAAGAAACATTTTCAAAAATAACTTCAATTTGTACACTGAAAGTGAAACTTATTTTGAGAATGAGTTAGAGTTACATATTGGACTGCTACAATTATTTGATTGCAACTAGCTTTGTACATGGAATGGGTTCAGAACCAGTTCGGAATCGGAGCGCATGCGCACTAGTTAATGTCAGCGGTAAATTGACCTTTAAGACGCTAAAATTTACTACTGCGCATGTGTTCTAGTTCCGAATTCTTTCCGCGAACAAAGCTATACTATCATTTGATTTGGTCTCATCCGAAGATTTGCGAAGAACTGAAGATGGAGATTTCTTCGCTCTCCTACTTGTCAACTCCTATGAAATCCAAGGAGAGTTTGTGCTGTGCGGTTTTGCAGAAGCCTTTGGAAAAAATTCTCATAAGGTACTTGCAGTCATGATTTACTAAACTACAATAAAAGAAATTAAAACAGTAATAATATAAATGACTAATGGTCATTGTTTCTTTAGATACGAACGCATGCCCAGCGATTTTTACACCGTAATTTTCCCCGATGGAACACAACCACCACACACAGTGCAAAGTTTACCCAGTTCTCCACTAGCTGGAACTTTGTTCACAACTTTATCCAGATACCTTTTTCACCAGCGATGGATTTGGAGCGCCACTAATTCTTCGGAAACAAAACTAGGTGTCACCGCCATGACGCGAATTTTGAGCACTATAACAAAGTGAGATACTTTTTTTTTGCTTGAAAGTGAAAAATCGATTTTGTATTTTATAAAATTAAATTAGATAGTGTATTTTATGAAATTAAAATAGATTTAGTATTTTATAAAATAAAAAAAAAAATTAAACAGATTTCATATTTTATAAAATTAAATTAGATTTTGTATCTTTCCAGGATGCGCCTGAAAGAAGGTTTCAGTTTTGCTCATTCCGCCGCGGGAATCGTCACAATGGTTCTTGAATTGCCGATGAACTCTAAATCCAGCTGTACGGTACAATACGTGCTATTTCCGCCGCATAGTTCTTGGTGGGGGGAAGGTGAAGCGCATAGTGGTTCGGAGGAGGAAGCGGAGCCTGAAGTGGAATTTGATTCAGCATTGCAGATGGTCACTGAAGTTTGGATTGAGCCACAGTTTGGTTATGCCGAGACGAAGAATCCCAGACTTCGTTACATGAACAATAAGGCCTATTACGAGATTGCAGAAGTGGTAAGGGATTCGCATTTTATCAACTTTAATGAATTCTTTAAAAATAAAAATGTTTATCACAGTCCGCTTAATGAAACCATTCATTAAAACCCAAATAATCAGTATGTTTATTGCAATCTATATTAAAACAACGTTCGTTACAAACCGTACATAATAGCATAATACATAATAGCTGTTTTCTTTCGAGTATGCGTAGTGCCGCCTATTTTGGCGCTTACCCTTGATTTGGCAACGTTTTGGCGATCCATATTCATCACAATTCTCATTGAAATACTTATCACAGTCCTTATAATATTTTTTTTTAAATTGATAGAAAAGGTTGTATAACCATGAGGAAACTAAAACTAATAAGTTAAAGATAAAAGCATTAGTAATGGGCTCTCGATAGGAACAAGTGAAGTCTGTGATTGATTAAATTTCTATTACCACTTCACTCGTTTCAATTGGGACGCTCTTTATATGTATAATATTTAAAACAACAAACTTATCGCATGAAGAGTAAATATTGGTCAGAATATTGATTTTAATACTATGCGTGATTGCTATTAAAAACCCTGTAGAAAAAGTAATACAATTAAAATGGTATTTATATTTTTGGTCCGTCGTCAGTCTCAATGTTCACTTGTACAAGGTGTACATATCACGAAATTGTAGGATTCATATTCGGTTAAAATTGAGGAATTATTTTATTTACGTCCCAAATAAGACTTTATGCAGGGTTGGATGGAAGTATTCCAATTACTTTAGCCTAAAAGGAGCTGAAGGAATTTCGAATCAAACTTATAAGAAAATTTGGGGTTACGAGGTATACTTGTGAAGGTATATTAGGAGTTGCATGTAATAATAATAACTAACCACTAATGGATTTTTCTTTGGAACGTATTAGTCTTCAGGTATGCAAAAATATCGGAACACATTTCTTATTATCGACATTTCGTTCGTCGCATTTTCGTCAATCTCGTCATTGCAAACCATAGCCGGTTGCGGATTTTGTTCGTTTTCTTCGAGCAGCTCTTTAAAAATGTCATCAATTCCCTCATCATTCGTTAAATTTGAAGCGCTCGTCTCTTCAGCGCCGCTCGTTTCATTTGCGCCGTCAACTTGTCCGGTCGACTCTTTAGTTGGTTGGTAAATGGAGAACAAAGAATAAATGTCGTCGATGTTGATGTCGTTTGATTCATTTTGAAAAGGATCCGCTTCGAGTGGTGTGTTTGAAAATATTCCATGCGCTTCAACTTTATTGTGCTCGCGCACTTCTACTTTATTGTTTTCATCTCTTTCCACTTCATTGTTTTCATCCGTTTCTATTTTATTGTTTTCACCCGTTTCTATTTTATTGTTCTCATCAGCTTCTATTTTATTGTTCTCATCCACTTCTATTTTATTGTTCTCATCCACTTCTATTTTATTGTTCTCATCCTCTTCTATTTCATTGTTTTCATCCGCATCTAATTTATTGTTTTCATCCGCTTCTATTTTATTGTTTTCGTCCGCTTCTACCTTATTGTTTTCATCCGCTTCTACTTTATTGTCTCCGTCCGCTTTTTTATTGTTTTTTTCAGTACCTTCATTATTTACTTCCTCATTTACACTCTGGTCTTCCGATTGTTTAACCACATTCGCCGAAGTCGAGGGATGCATATCCTCATTTCTTGTGTTTTTAGTGGTATTGAATTTTTCAAGTGGGTTTTCTAGCGTTTTACGTTTCACGCTCAATGTTGGGAAAGCAGAGAAGTCTTCGACGATACCGTCTTCCTTCATCTCAGGCAGCGCATTTTTACCGTAAGGGCCGTAATCGCTGTCCAAGGACGAACGTCTTCGCTTTGATATCCTCTTAGGCGTGTAATTATGCATTGAGATGGACGCAATGATATTCGCTGAATCATTCGTTTTGACCCGTAGAGAAAAGTTATTTACTTGCCTTGAAGCGATCGATTGTTGTCGTGTTGTATGCTTCGGTGTTTCTGGCACTGCGAATACAAAAGGTGCTGCTATTTCATTGGGTAATATTGATGTCGGATTTGGTGTTGCGGATGTCTCACCGGCTTGTGCTGACGTCATAGTGGATCGCGAAAACATCTCATCTGGTTGCGTTCCGATCTTATCGGATTGTGCAACTTTCTCATCTGGTTGTGCTGTCACTTTACGCTGTTGAATTGTCTTACCGGGTTGTGCTGATGTCTTATCGGATTGTGCTGATGTCTTATAGGGTCGTGCTGATGTCTTATAGGGTCGTGCTGATGTCTTATCGGGTCGTGCTGATGTCTTATTGGGTTGTGCTGATGTCTTATTGGGTCGTGCTGATGTCTTATTGGGTTGTGCTGATGTCTTATCGGATTGTGCTAATGTCTTATCGGGTTGTGCTGATGTCTTATCAGGTCGTGCTGATGTCTTATCGAGTTGTGCTGATGTCTTATCGGGTTGTGCTGATCTCTTATCGGGTTGTGCTGATGTCTTATCGGGTTGTGCTGATGTCTCGTCTGGTTGTGCTGTCATAATGGGTTGTGATGTCTTATCGGGTTGTGCTGATGTCTTATTGGGCTGCGTTGATGTCTCAGTCGGCCCATCGGAAGTTTCTTGGGGCCGTGCGGAAATCTGGGTAGTTATATCTTAATTAAGTTGTCATCAGTTTGATCGGTTGGCTTTGTTTAAGTGCAAATTTAATTAGTCATCGGAAAGATTGACTCATATTCAATTCTAGATTTATTAGCGCCTCTGTGAGAATGTTTTAGATAAATTTCACCTGCATTGTTGTATGGTTGTGGTGTTGGTTTTGGAATATGGGGCTCTTGCTGGTGCTGTGGCTGTTGTTGTTGGTGCTGTGACTGTTGTTGTTGTTGGTGGTGTTGTGGCTGTTGTTGTTGTTGGTGCTGTGGCTGTTGTTGTTGTTGGTGCTGTGGCTGTTGTTGTTGTTGGTGCTGTGGCTGTTGTTGTTGTTGTTGGTGCTGTGGCTGTTGTTGTTGGTGCTGTGGCTGTTGCTGTCGTTGATCGTCGTACTCGCTATTTGGCTCTGTTGTTGGTTCTTCGTTCGATGTATTGCTGGAATGAATCTTTCTTCAATCATGTTGCGAAGGCCGAATCTTATTGATTACAATTGATTAAAGTTAAAATTTTTCTCCGCTACCCCAAGTGTACGCAGCGAAGTATTGGTTTAGTACCTGAAAACTTATTTCAACGTTTACGTTTTCTCAACTTTTTCCGGCATTTCATGCATGTGAAGCAGTTGAGTGAGCTCGGGTTGCCGTCGCTTTTACTCGAATTTTCTAGTAAAATCGTTGTTATTTAAGGGGCACTATTTCTTCAGCAGCAATCATTTAGTAAGTCATCGGACACTAATAAATTTTAGAGCAGAATTTTTCAGTTAATTATTGGACGCCTACATAAATGCACCTAGCTGCGTTTAACCGCAGCGGACGAACACACTGCACGCGCAGCCTCAGTTATGGCAATAGTAGGAAGAGTTGAATTGAATCTATTCATTTCTGTTCCTACAGTAATATTAAATGGGGCTAAACGCGCAGTGCGTTCGTCCACTGCAGTTAAACAGATCGTACCTTTCGTACGGTTAAGGACTGAATTTCCCTATTGTGTTGAACGTTTTAGAATGGGCGATTCATGGTCGGGGGGTTTAAATCCAATTGTCAGAAATTGATTGATTTTTGGTACGCGTGCGTATCTTGTTGCATAATTGTGCACATGAATGATATATTCCTTCATCGTCAATAGTACATTACTAAATCCGAAACATTGGCATCCACCTCCTAACTTTATAGTTAGAAGGTACAAAAACAATACTTCACCGCGCCCTCTTGGACAATCCACATTCAACCTGGTTGTTTGAATTTTAAAACTCGAAGGAACTCACTTGAGAGTTGGTTGATTAGTAGTATATTGTTCTCTGCTTGCTATTTGCAACGCTGGTACATAGCCGTGATCAGCGTAAAAGTTTCTCAAAGCGACGGGCAATTCCGGTCCTGCTATGTCGAACGCAGTTAACTGAATTTCGTCGTTATTCCCTTGGTATCTTTGATAGTCTTGGTTAGATTGAAAATTCATTGGTGCGGTACCAATGTGAATTACCCTAGCGGGTCGTCCCTCTGGATGATTGCCATGGGATGCTTCGTGTTGTCCGGTGACATTGGATTCTTCGCGGGATTGAGTGTCATTCGATTCTTCGCGTGGCTTACTGCCATTAGATTCTTCGCGTGGCTTACTGCCATTAGATTCTTCGCGTGGCTTACTGCCATTAGATTCTTCACGTGGCTTACTGCCATTAGATTCTTCCTGTGGCTTACTGCCATTAGGTTCTTCCCGTGGCTTACTGCCATTAGATTCTTCCCGTGGCTTACTGCCATTAGATTCTTCCCGTGGCTTACTGCCATTAGATTCTTCGCGTGGTTTACTGCCATTAGATTCTTTGTGTTTTCCACCGTCATTGGATTCTTCCGATTCAGAAGAGATGACGATAACTTCATCCCAACACCCACCGTAATATTCGAATTCCGTTTGACAAGACGCATCTTTCATGACTTTCTTACGCTGCAGTTGCTTGCGATTTAACAATTCATTCGTTCTGATGGTATATCTTGTTTGGATCAATTCACTCGGCATGCATTTGAAGTATTTGAAAGATCTGCTGTCTTTGTCGTCAGCTACTTCTGTCTGTCTTTTCGGAGTTCGACTTTCTTGTGGTGTTTGTTCTATTCTGTTAGCATTTCCGTTATTCTCCCGTTTATTCCAATTTCCATTGCTGTTTGTGTTCGTATTGGGCATACTCTGGATTCTCGTTACGATGCGCACAGGCGGATTATTTTTATTCTTATCTACATTTTCGTTACTGTTATTCTTATTTTCATTTCTATTACTCTTACTTGTATTTTCATTACTCTTCTTTGTATTTTCATTAATCTTATTTGTATTTTCATTACATTTATTTTTATTCTCATTACTCTTATTTTCATTACTCTTATTTTTATTTTCATTATTCTTATTTCCACTTTCTTTACTCTTATTTTCATTTCCATTACTCTTATTCTCATTACTTCTATTTTCATTTTCATTATTTCTCCGACCGCTACTTCCCTCATTTTCTTTAGTCAGAGCGGCGCTCCGTGGATTATTATTTGCTTGCACACCAATCGCAGTAGGAGTCGATTCGATTATCCTTCCTCTCGTTTCACCTGTCTTTTGTTCATTGCGTTCCTTCGCATCGGAAGTTTTGGTGGCACTAACATTCGGATCCACTGCAAGTACGTAATTACTTCTGCATGGTGGGTCACACCGACACGGGCGTGACTTGATTTCCATATAAGCAACTGGAGTGTCATCGAAATTTGTTGTAGGTTGCGGTTGGTTGAGTGTTGTTGCCGCAGTTTGATTGCCATGTGATGATGATGGGGGCTGGGTTGTGTTAGCCGTACTCGTAGTTGCCTTTTTCTTAGTAAAACGTACGAATGTTTTTCCATCAGTATAAGTTGTTTCTGGCATTAGGTACATTGACCCTTGCGGTGGTTGTGCGGAAGATGCCGACTTCCCGCCTTGAGATGATTCTGGCGGTTGTCCGGTAAACGATACGATGGTTCTTCCGTTCTCAAATGTTATGGTTGGCATTTCGTCGTTACAATTGAACGATGACTCGTCCGTGCAATGTAAAAATTGCTTGCCGTTAGGATTTACCGGGTCTTCTGAGGTATATGGTGGCGGAAGCGACCTATGCGGAACGGATGCGGGTCGTCTTGGGTAGTCGGGTATAGTCCGGTAAGCCGAATACGGCGCATATGTGTAGTATGGTGGACGACGTTGTTGTCCCAACAAACGTGCAACTTGTTCGATATAAGTCCGTCTAGATTGAGGTTGCATGTCATTCGAGTTAAATGATTCTCTGTTAATGGAATTAAGCAGCGGTTCTTCGTGAGTTGGTGTGGATTCAACTCGCCTTCCTCGTGGGGATGTAGATGGCGCTTCAAATTGGACTGATGTTCGCTTTGGAGATGAAGCTGACGTTAAAGATGAAGTTGAGGTTAAAGTTGTAGTTGGCAATGAGGTTGACAATGAAGATGAAGTTGGCTTCAAATTTGATATTGACGTTTGCGATGGGCTTGGCATTGAAGGTGGAGTTGGCTTAGATGAAGAGGTTGCCGTCGAGGGTGCAGATGGCATTACGAACGAAGATGGATTTCGCATTGAAGATGGAGTTCGTATTGAAGATGGAGTTCGTATTGAAGATGGAGGTGGCATTGAAGTTCGAGTTGGCATTGAAGATCGAGTTGGCATTGAAGTTCGAGTTGGAACTGAGGATCGCGTTGGTATTGAAGATCGAGTTGGCATTGTAGATCGAGTTGGCAAAGAAGATCGAGTTGGCAATGAAGATCGAGTTGGCATTGAAGATCGACTTGGCATTGAAGATCGAGTTGGCATTGAAGATTGAGTTGGCATTGAAGATCGAGTTTGTATTGAAGATTGAGTTGGCATTGAAGATTGAGTTGGCATTGAAGATCGAGTTGGCATTGAAGATGGAGGTGACATTGAAGATTGAGTTGGTATTGAAGATCGAATCGGCATTAAACATGAAGTTGGCATAAACGAAGAAGTTTCCATTGAAGATGAAGATTGCATTGGAAACGAAGTTGACGGTAAATACCGAGTTTGCATTGAAGACACTGACCTTTCGGATGGCATTGACCTTTCAGTTGGCATTAAAGATGAAGTTGGCATATACGTTGGAGTTGGCATGTATGGTGGAGTTGGCTCAAATGACGGAGTTGGCTCAAATGACGGAGTTGGCTCAAATGACGCAGTTGGCTCAAATGTCGAAGTTTGCACATATGACGTAGCTGGCACAAATGATGAAGTTGGCATAAATGGTGGACTTGGCAAAAATCGTGAATTCGGCAAATATGATGAAGATGCCGTTAAAGATGTAGTTGGCATTACATACGAACTTTCAATAAAAGGTGGAGGAGGCATAAATGAATAGGTTTCCATTGAAGATGAAGTTGGCATTGTAAACGGAATTGGCGCATAAGATTGAGTTGGCATAGAAGGCGATAATGACGTTGATGATTGAGTTGGCATTAAGTATTTAGTTGGACGTAAAGACAAAGTTGGTACAAAAGACGGAACTGACGTTGAAGGAGCAGTTGGCATTGGAGACCAACACGATTGAGGTGTCGTCGGTTGCCTAGCATCCATATATTTCTCCGGTGGACAGTATATCTCAACTATGTCTTCCATGGGGTGGTATTCAGGCAGCTCTTGATAGTAGAATTTTGGTTTCGGTCTATTTGGAGGCAAATGCTCGAATGGTACTGGATGAGTATAAGACGTAGGCAACGCTTCGAGGATCATAGTTGGCGTTATATCAGAGAAGGTAGTAGCCAACGGTTCAGCAGAAACAGGCCAAGTTGGTGTTTGTGTAGCAGGAGCTGTAGATGATGTTTGATTACCAAGGCTTGTTGACAATGCTTGACCACCACGTAGCACAGGCGACGTTTGATCAGTAATATACGTAGATGGCCTTAAATAATCACGAGAAGTAGATGGTTGCCTTAAATCATCATGAGGAGTAGGCGGCTGCCTTAAATCATCACGAGTAGGCGGATGACTTAAATCATCACGAGGAGTAGACGGCTGCCTTAAATCATCACGAGGAGTAGGCGGCTGCCTTAAATCATCACGAGGAGTAGACGGCTGCCTTAAATCATCACGAGAAGTAGACGGAGGCCTTAAATCATCAAGAGGAGTAGACGGCGGTGTTAAATCATCACGAGGAGTAGAAGGCGGTGTCAAATCATCACGAGGAGTAGACGGCGGCGTTAAATCATCACGAGTATTAGTAGGCGTGTGATCAACGGAATGAATAGAATCGTCACTTTCGAATTCCACTGCGTCAGTTTGAGTACCAACAGAGGAACAACATTTACTATCGAAAGGTGATGCTGCAAGAGTTTCATCAGATAGAGACGAAGAAGATGTAGATGAAGAATCAGAAGACGATAGATCACTAGATGTAAATGACAATGGGCTTATTAAGATGGGTAAGCCATTTCTACCACGAGATGGCGATGTCCTTCCATCTTCAATATACGAAAATAGCCAAAACCCATCATTAGACAAGGATTTATCAACAGACGAGGATTTTCCATTTTTATCAACAGACGAGGATGGCTGCTTTCCGTCAAACGATGATGAAACTGCTTGTTCATCGCAAGATGGCGACTGAACTCGATCATCGAGAGACGATGACACCTTTTGATCATCGAGAGACGAAGAAGAAACTCGGTTCTCCAAACGCGAAACAGATCCAACCACACCAAAAGATGGCGCTGCTCCTTGAGTATCAACAACAACAGTATGCGGTTGAATCTCGAACACTCGGTTATCGCAATGAGTAGAATCCTGATGAGCGGGAGATGTGCATACTTGCGGAGTGTTGTCGACGTTTTGGCTAGTTTCAGACAAGGACGTAGTTCGTACTTCGGCTTCAGCCGCGGTCTCGTGCAGATATATTTTAATCTTCGGCCCTCTACCCCCTTTTCTATAGTTGTTTTTATCATCCTCCATGATTCGGAAGTATTATACGATTGTACTGGAAAAATTGTAATCACGATTGTACTCATGTACAATGAAATTTTTCGAATAATTTCCATTGTCAAACCGAAAGTAAATTTTTAAACATATCGGAATTGTTTTAGGTAGCTCCCGTTGGGACATATATGTACACTGTGTCCATGAGAAATAAATATTATAAGTATACATTTCAAAAAAAAATTGAGGATGAACACGAGATTTTAGTTTCTGCTCTTGCTTGATCAAAATTTATTTCTAGCACATTAGACTTTCAAGAATTTATCGAGGTCGCTGATAACACCTCAAGATTTAATTAATTATTGTTGTAAGTAAACTTCCTTTTTTGTGGAAGATATCGAAAAAATTTATAACCAAAACTTGTTCAGAATTAAACAATATGATAACATACCAAAATTGGTAGCTATAGAATATTTTTAGTTTTTCGTTACATTTACTGAATAGTATCCATTTATGTAAGTTTTAGATCAAACAAGAACAAAATCCAGGAACATGTGTTCATCCTCAATTTTTTTTAAATTTTACCTGTAATATTGATTTCTCATGGACACACTGGAAGCACTATTTTTAATGATTCAATTCCTTTATACTAAAATTGTTTATATTTCTTCAATATTTATCAACCACAAATTTCAATCGAACTAATCAAATTGAATAGCACTGCAAGTGGAGATAATGTTTCTTGTGAGTCATGCAACAAAATATGTACCTAGCTAAAAACCAATAATCGCGTTCGCTGTCTTCACTTCATAAACAACAATAATCAAACACCTGCACTAAACATTGAATCATATCTCATATTTCTTGTAAGATCATCGCCAATTTCAATAATAATATTCAACACCAATTCCAATAATATTTAACAGCAACGTGAACAATATTCGACAACAACTCGAACGATTGAAGAAAGAAACCACAGTTTTCTAAACAATAACACACCTATCGCGAAATAAATAATAAACACGAAAATCATTTATCGTATTCAGTCTGGTGCCCAAGAATACTTGATAGTCCGTGACTCAAGTTGTTGTCGTAAATTCAATCAATTAAGATCTTTATACAACACCTTATCAACCCGAAGGATACTGTTACAACTGTAAGGTGCATTCTTAAGGCATAAGTTAATTCGTTTTCGAAATTAAGCGCATTGAAATATGACTTCCATTCCGAATAATTTTCATCACAATATCACAATAATTAAATAATTAAATTTCAGTTTAAATTTTGAAACGCAGTGTTTGACAATGAATTCGAAATTTGTGCGCGGCTGCGTCAACCCGATTTAAATGCAAACCAAATTTAAATCGACCGATTCAATATTTAAAATATTGAGAAACGATCGAACTAAACCCAATCGACAGATTGGGTTGATGCGAACGGCATCTTCCCCATTTTTTGATTTCATTCAAATTATTTCAAAGGAAAATAAAACTTCCAAAAATCCATACTCACTCAATTCGAAGTACGTCTGGCCAGGCTGGTCTTCGAACAGAAAATGCCCCTCTCAAACTGGACTTTCAAGTGGGAGAATTTTCATTCAAGCCGCTCCTTCCTATTGGTCGCTTCGTAATTCCCGCTCAATCTAATCGCAAATCGCGTAATTAAAAATATAGAGTTACCGCTCGCCTGATACGTTGGCGTCGCTGCGTTTCTCATACAAGAGGATTTCAATTCAATTTTATTCTTAGAGGTTTAATAATGCAAGGCACATAGATTTTCTTGGGAAAAAAATCTTCGAAAAAGTCAATTTTCCAAATTTATTTTTTTAACCCTGTGATTGCTCTTTGTATATTTGACTATGGCATTTTAGAATCAGTCTGCAAATTGTAATGAATAATGTTGGAATATAGTATATTATAATATAACATAACATATATTAACGTAACATATATTATAAAATGATATAATTACAATATAACATATTATTATGGTATAATATATTATACTATATAAAAATGGTTGTTTGTTAAATAAAACGATATTTAAAAGAACTTAGCGCCAATCAAATGTTTTTGTTGTAGTTGAGAAGTATCGATTTGCAATGCATCAACTCCCTCTTAACTTTGGAACATTTGAGCCTAATCTGTCAGGATAAGACTAGGCCTATCGAATCCGCCCTCCCAACATACAGGACTATCAATAAAAAAACTTCAAACTCAAAATCGTGCAAATTCAACTTCAACGCTTCCTCAAGCAATTTGGATCCAAAGTAGGTTTTTTCTTAAACAAAAATTGCGAGCTGATTTACTGAATCACTTATTTCCAGGGCATTGTGGAATCCGCTTTTCGTCCAAAGGATCCAGCACATTCCCTTTCAGTTTGATTTGATAAATATATTACCCCTATGTCAGCAAACGGAGCTGCTCTTCTCCATGTTCATTGAGAGTGAGTGATTTTAGTTAATATAATTGCGAATAATTTTAGTTGATGAATTCGCAGATAACGAGAGGAATTTTCCACCGAAAACGTACGAATCGGAGAAATCTAATAAACTTCTGTTAGAGAACATCCACAACCACCTGCAGTATCTTCACGATTATTCTCTTGAACTTTCTATGGAGTCGTTGAAGTTCACCGAACAAATAATCCAGAGGCACAAGAACAAGTTTCCGAATTTGTGTCCCATTTCTTTAAATACGAGTAAGTTTTTTCAAAATTGCAATTTTTCACAAATCTATCTAATCAAATTTATCACAAACTTTGGTGATAGAGCATCAACGTGGGGAATTTTTGATTGCGTTTGTGCCTCGATGTATTGTGTAATTCTTAGGTTTTGTGCAATTTGCGTAGACAAAGTTATTTGCATTCCAGACATACAGTCTAGTTTGTTTACAAACCGCCCATATTGTAGTAAGGTCCATTGTGAAGCGAGTACTACCGAGTGACGTAACTGTCAGTTAAACAGCTGATATTTATCAAATGCATAGTCCATTGTGGAGATAGGAAATGGCTTCTTCATGCAGGAGTTTAACAACTACATATTTCGTTTTCAATTACGATTCAACAGTATGATCAATCGAGAATGAGGTGTGTTAGGATCATCTATTTTTATGGTCTATATCATTTCCTAGGGATCTTCCACGAATACTTACGATACTAATGAATAACTGTGAGATATATGACCATGAATACATAGATGCTACCTTTATGAATTGACAATGATCGATATGCTTACTCAGAATCGCTGCTGTTTTCTTCATCTTCTAAACGTTCTACTTCACTGCGCAGTGCGCAGTTTAGAAAAACAACGAATTTGAATACGGATATTCATAATTAGCAATCCATGTTTTAGCTTTGTTTTGAGGACGGTTAGAAGGGAAACGCGACAATTGGAATAAAACTTCAAATGTAACCGTCAAGTGGTTATTTTTTCGCCTCAATAATAATATGTTTTTGGGTTGCCATGAATCAACTATTCTGGAGCCATTTTTATGACGTACGCACATTCCATTGTATGAAACAAAGCGGTTGCATTGTTTACTCCACAATGAGTATTATTCTCTTGATAGAACTAGTAACAGTAACTCTGTTTGCCCTGCGATTACCATGGACCTGATTAATTAAAAAGTGGGTTTTCTGTGGTAGGTCTCTTTATTATTAAAATTGTAATAAACGTTTTCGTTACTACTATCTACGTATAGATGGTTTGGCCAGTTTAAAAGTCCATCTACAATAAATCCACTGTTCAAATAATTGGCAAAGTGTGAGTTTGAACACAGCAGTGTCGCTGTAAGTCCTAATGACGTCAACAAAACTGGTGTATATATGTAACCATTACTACAGCTGGTTTTACCCTCTCGCCTTAGGAGAATCAAGACTGGTGAAAGGTTCCTTAGAATTGTACAAAACGTCGAGAAAAATAGAAAGTGTTATTAAAAGAGGGAATTTTAGGAAAAAGGAACTAGTCTATATTTCACAGTGCACACGTGGCAGTGGCGTAATAAATTTTATATTGAGCCCGAATTCAAATTAATATATTGCCATCAAAACAATTACAGCTAACTTTCCTGGTGAAGATTTGAACCAGTCTCCGCAATGGATCTGCTACGTGAAAGGAGTGTCCGTTACCCATGTCATCCTGACGTTCATTCCTTCAGCATTGCAAGATCTCAAATTGCTGGTCGCTGGGGAGTCCGAGAGTAATTCGAGTTTCGTTTCGAGCAATGAAATTGACAGGGCACCCTCCGAAGGCAGTAACTACAGTGAAGTGCCCATAAACGTCTCGAACTCATTGTTTCTTCCACTTTACGTTTACGACTGCCCTCTCGCTTCCCTGGTCGAATCTTACATAAACAACCCGGATGAAATCGGAAATTCGAGTAAGGACGTTCATGAGGATCACCGGTTCAAATTCGACCAGACTTTCGTCCAGGAAGATTGTGTGAAATTAAAAGGGGAAGAGATCGGTGGTAGTCCGGAGCCTAAAAGCGAAGAATCTGAGGGTAGCGACCACAAGAGTAACGCGAAGCAGCACTGCAAAGCTTTGTTCCTCGCTCATGCGAAGTGCTTCACTATGTCGCTGTTCTCTGCGTTACACTACGGTTCTTTCGTTCACAGTTCAGATGTGCAATCTGCTATGGATCAATGCGAAGAAACTCTGTTCGAAATTGACATTACCAACTATCTTAGTGTAAGTAGAACAAATTGCTTTTTTACTAATCGTGAGCAATCTACCTCTACTCTACATGTCCTACCAAGGTCCCACGTTCATGTTCTGTCTAAGCCGTTTTGACATAATCCGTTAATGATAATCCATGTCCTTTTTTGTAGCGAGGTATGACTCTTCACTTATTATACCTTTAATTCACTAAAATATTGTCCTAGGACGAGTCGGCACCGCCGGGTCACCGCCAACGTTTCATGGCTAAACTTAGTTATTTGCTGAACTTTTATTGAGTTGGACTATAGCGACTAGCTCGATTCTGTACCGTTCAATAGCATTCTATTTGCGATTCAAGTCCTCTGGTGGTTGAAAGTTGAACTAAAGTCTGGGGGGCCTTTGAGGTTAGGTTACCCCAGATGTCGCATTGTTTTCGTTTGCGCACCATTATGCACCTAACCTTATTTTTTCTTCTTAACCTTATTTTTTGTTTCGTTTAAATAGTTTCATTTTTGAGGTTAGGTTTAAATCGAAAACTGTGCCTTAGGTGGTTCATCTGGTTCCATTAATTGTGGTTAATGTAATGGTGCATTCAAATTGAACGACAAGTCGTACGACTTATTATTATTATCAATATTATTAACTGAGGTGTGCGATAAGTACGCAACTTCTCGGCGAACTAAACCTTGCTCTGACCCGGCGAGTCGGAAACGTCCCGTCCCACTAAAAAACTGGCATTGCGTTACTAACCGGCTACGTTAGAATCCGCTGGAATCTGAAAGTCACCATTCGATTTGCAGACAATTTGCGCCCATTTAAAACAGAGTAAAGAGGAGGAGGTGAATGTGCAATATTTGAATCAGCCAATGCCCTGTTTGGAACTGAAATCTCTCCATCGGCTGATCAAAGACAAATTCTTCGACATTACGAGTGAAGCGTTCACACCAATTCCGACGAATAAAGAGTTTTACTATTGCAGAAATCTTTCTTATGAAAAGTCCACGTTCAAAAACGACAGCGACGATGAAATCTCGAACGCTCCGTCGGAAATCATCGAGTTCCAGCCTGAGAAGGAGCTGGCCACGCCCTCTGAGCTGTCGAATTTCCTGCACATGCACTACAAGAACTCGGAGGAACTCGCTAACAATAACATAACTCCTTTATTCCTCCACTTCATTTGCACTCTTAAATATAACAATAAAATTGCGAATCCTTCGGTTAAAGTTCTGCCGACTTGCTTAGGTAAATTCAACAAATTATATCCGCCACTTAGCAGTTTCACTCGATCAGACTATGAAACTATTACTTACGTGGTCATTACACTCTTCGAAACGAAGTTTTAATTATACTCTTCCAAACGAAATTTTAATGATATGGTCAAAACGAAGTTTTATTATGTTAAACAAGGGATTGTAATAATGAAAATTTCAGGCGAACTCATTCATTACGTGGACTCCTCAACAACGCACATTCAAAAATCCAAACTCCAAGTAACCCTGGACATCCTGTGCCTAACACTACCCACGGACGTACAAAACGTCATCAACGATTATTCTAATAAAGGACTAAGGACGACATCTTTTTGTTCTGATGGTTTCCAAACGAGCGTTGGAAGCTCCATTTCAGAAGGAAGCTTCAATTCTGAGTGCGTATTTATTCTTTTTGGGCAAACCAACAACTGAAACGAACATTTACAGCTATAAACAACCCGATTCGCTCATGTACCTTCCCGACTTGCAGAGGGAAGCCATCAACACCCTGAGAGACGAAGTGAGTATTTAATTATAATACCATTCAAAAGGAAATTTTATTTTTATTGTTCCGATTTGTTGTGACGTTCAAGCGAAATTTGTATTCTCCCCAAAACAATTTTGGCTTATTTCGGATATTTCGACTTAGATTAAATGGTTGTTGAAAGACGAAATAGCCACTTCCCTCCTGGACATCGAACCTGTAACTGCAAACACCCTGAATTTCGTAATGAAGCACGTAGCGGACAGCATGTCTCGGCCCTCCTGCCGTTTGGATATTATCGATTTGAATTTCGTTTATGGTTCTACTCACAGCTATGACAAATTCGTCCAGGAATTCTCGAAGATCACGATCCCCCATTATAAATTACTGATGGAAGGGGAGTTGTACTATGTGGCTAAAAGCAACGAAATCTGTAAAACCGAAAAGAAAGAAACCGGCTCCATTATGTCTTCAAGTGGCCAGGACTTTCTCATCGACGAGAAATACGACATCGACAATCCTTATTATTTAGAGGAGAGAAAAATATACGCCATAAGCATCGAAAGCAGTGACACCAAGGAAGACGAAGTTTTCTCCAAAAACGAAGACTTCCTCTCGCAAAGTGACATCTCCAGTTTGCAGGGCAGCATCGTTGGAACTGATGGCGGTAAGTTTGTTCCTTTTACTCGTAGCGATGCCACTCGTAGATTTATTATAATACAATAATAATTTAATAAATAATAAGTCAATGATGTCACCTTCTTGTAGGTTACGATGAGGATGTTAGTGAATGCGAAGAGGATTTCGACTGGCTCATCGACTTGAATAATAAAAGACCGAATTTGCCGAATTTTTGGTTGATTCTGCAAGTTGATCAGGACGCTGTCACCATTTATTTCCATTGCAGGTACCGTGTATTTCTCAAACAAAAAAATTATGATCAAACATCCAATTTGGGTTATCACTATAAAGACAAGACAGGTTTTAATAATAGCAAGCCCATAAAAATTAGTTCTGTTTTCGAGTATAGTTTGATGTTTGCTCGGTTGTGAACAAGGACAAAATTTTGTTTCAAGATTTTTGGAACTCCACACCACTCACGTTGGTATTTACCTGGGAGTCCAAAGCGCTATAAAAGAGGCAATCAAAGATATTTGCAAAAGAGTTAATCAGTCGTTACTTTTGCAATCGCTGCATGACACTAGAACATGCGATCTTCTACTCGAACCTGACGACAGCTACAGCGAGTGGCATGGAGAGAGTGCGCCTCATAGTAGGAACACATCTTTTTCTAGATTGAAAAGCATGGATGGTGAGTGGCTGATCATATGGGGTTTTCCTTCGATTCATCCGTGTTCTTAGGCTTATGTTTTTCATAATTTAATTTATTTAATTAATTAATTTTAATTAATTTAAATAAGTAATTTTAATTTAAATAATTTATTTTAATTATTTTAAATAATTTATTTTAATTAATTTAATTTATTCGATTTAATTCAACTTATTTAATGTACTTTGTTTAATTAATTTATTGAATTTAGCCGACATAAAATCGTTGGATCACTAAATCATCACCCCAAATCATCAAAAATGGTAGATCAGAATAACTTAATTTAACTTCCAGAAATCAGCGATGAGACGGAACATTACCCACCAGCCTTGATTGAAGCGTCTCTGAAATTCAAAGTTGGGTATTTCAGTTGTCCGGTCGTTTGGGAAACCCATTTCGTGTTACACTCCAGGTTGAAAACTGGACCAGGGAAACCTGGTTTATCAACTGGCATATTAGCTCTGAAAACTGTTCTAGATAAATTTTCCGTTTCAAACCGCAAGAATATGTTCGTCTATCAAGACAACGATTCGAACGTTTTCTATCTACGTTTATTCGAGAACTTGCAGAACCCTTACAAGGGAGGGCAATTGAAGACTAACGAATTTGAACAATCTTCCGTGTCACGCAGTCCGTCCATTGCTTCCTTGCCTGTTGGGCAAAGAACTAACTTGACTAAATCGGACCACAGCATATCCTCATCTAATGTAAGAATTACAATTACAACTGAAAAAATAACAGTAATACCATAATAAATATAAAAATAATAAAACTAAAAGTAATAACAAAAATCAAATTTGCAGTCAGAAATACGACCGCGTGTGCGCTCGTTCGGCGAGAAAGAAACGAAAGACTGTTCTACCCAATTCGAAGACACCATAATTTTGAGAGTTTATGGAGTCACAGAGGCTGGTAAAGACGTTCGATGCGAGTTAGTGCAAGTACTGCAAAATCGCTTAGACGATGCAGTTCTAGAAATATTATCCGTCATGCTCGCAAGAAACGCTATGTGTCCGCTAACTCCAGAAGACGTTCGTTTCTTGCAGAAACCATTCCGCCCGCCAGAGCTCGTCATAAAAGTGAGATAATCAAAAATTGCCAAAATTATATAATGTGTTGAATTCGAATTTCAGCTGTCGATTCAAGATTTCGCCTTGAACTTGCTGACGCCTTTCCTATATTATTTGAAGCAAAATTTACTTCAGTTCCTTAACAATCCGAAGTATACGGACACACGACTGGCTTATCATTTCAAGGTATGTAGAACCAATGACCCATTTCAACCCACGTACCTATAAAAAGCATAATTTTTAAATACGATGGGTCCTAATGTTTGTTATTTGCGATTCAAGTCCTCTGGTGGTCGACAACTTGAACTAATCTCTAGGGGCCTTTGAGGTTAGGTTACCCCACCTGTCGCATTGGTTTTGTTTGCGCGCCATTTTACACCTAACCTTATTTTACGCTAGGTGTTATATGATCTGCTGATATAACCCCCAGAGATTAGTTCAAATAAGTGGCGGCGCCACCATCTTTCTGGACTCACCTTGGTGACGTTCCAGGATTACTCGGAAGCCGACCAGAACTCAACTAAATACTTAGACGACAACATTTTTATCTACAACCAAAGCCAAAATCCATCCGCGGGTAACCGAGGTATAGCTTGCATCGCCCTAGCCATCGTGAATCATTCTGAAACTATAAACGAAGAACCCAGCGAGGAGTTCCTAACCCAATTCAAGAAGAAACTGTTCGACCAAGTAGTCTCGTGCCACCAATTGGAAAGCGAAACGGATCTTCCCAAAGTCTTCCTGGAGTTCCGGCTGTGGAAGCAAGGAAGGGTTAACATAGATAACCTAAGTCAGAAGTTGTGTGCCGCGACGAGCCAAGCTTCATGGGATCTAATAATGGAGTATTTCTTGTTGAAGAAGCCGTTGTGCGAGAGGAGCAACCCGCTGAAGGAGAAGTTGTCGCAGAAGGTCGTCAATAGGAGTTGCTTCAGCGAGTCGGCCGTTTCGAAAGTCCGCACTTCGAGTAAAGAAGCGGTTGTTCGCGTGGTCTTCGACTCGACTCTAGAAGGAAGGAAAAATGCCGACAATAGGAAGAACGCAAAGAAAGAAACGAACGCGGCTCGAACGGAAACTCCCGGGAGTCGGAAGAAATTGAGGAAAATCCCGCACAATTCCCTCGCGGCGCGGTCAATTACTTTCGATGATCTGATTAAGGACCCTAAGCATTTGAATTGGAGGACCACTATTAAGTTGGAAGCGCACGAGACCGGGAGCGAAGGGATCCTAAGCAAAACTTACGCTAGTTCTCTGAAGGAGTGGTTCGAGTTCGGAGTGAAAATAAACGCGCCTGCTATAAGGAAGAGTAAGATCACCCTCGCGAACCAGCATTTGCTGAACGTGACGGTGAAGGAGTTGCAGAATATAATATTGCAAACTTCGCACGAAGCGGTGAAGATTTTCACTTCGGAGATAGTGGATTTGTCGGCTGATGTTCAGGAGGAGCTGTACTTGCCTTATGGAAATTCACTGTACGTTAGCAGGTGCATACTGATCGCGCGGAATTTCGAGCAGTGGAAGGGATCCACGGCTTTTAGAGGTTCGTTGGATTTCCCGGATTTGCTCAGCCCTCAAGCTTTAAAACACTCGCAGAAGTTCATACCTACTATTATGTACGGTAAAGTGTTCGTTCCGAGGCAGAAGATACTGTGGGGGTTGGTTGATAGCGACAACATCCTACTCTACACGTATAATTGGTCGAAAGACATGGTGGATAAATTGGTGGAGCAAGGAAACAACGTGGGGCTTTGGCTGAGCGTTAGGACCAGCTTACTCCATTCTGTGACGGCACAAAAATGCGGGTTGTTTTGGAACCAGTCTATTTGTCGCAAATCGATGGTAGGTTAGGTTCCCATTGAACTTGATGTTTTATCGTGGTGGTGCAATTGTTATTGATCAATTCAGGTTTAATGGTTCTTTTTCTAAAAGTTTCTACGAATTTATTGGCCGTAAGTTTCCTTGAGAACTGTCATCCGAATACACGTAAAGATAGTTGGGGAAAGTTGGGTAAATGGAATCAACCGTCTTTAAAGTTTTCAGCAAACAATCCCTACGTGAATTACATAGGGGACATCGAACACATGATGAAGTTTCCTAAAGATAGGACTCGCAAGACCCCAGTCCACGGTCCCAGCCCCATACCTCTGACTACTATAGAAGTTTTCAAGGACATGTGCGTCCATAAACCTGTTGACAACGCCGATCCAGTTGTAGCGTTCACTATTGAAATGTACGAAATAAGGAAGTGCGATAAGAAGTTCAGGGAGGAATTGAAGAAGTTGCATTCGATGTACCAGTCGAGGACCAACACCAGTACCAGCACCCAAATACAAATACTGATGCAAAATTCACGTACCATACACTATTGCCATACTCCGTTGCTGTTCTTGCAAAGGTAACCTTAAGGGACTCTGATCGTACGAAAATATGTATTTTATTTGCATTGTTCAATCTGTATTGTTTTATTCGTATTGTTTTATATGTTTTGTTTATTTATACTATGGTTTATTTATGTGTATTGTTTATTAGGTGGCGCATACAATCAGCAGCGACAAGAGACCATTCAATAAATCCAACGAATACAGAAACTGTGATAGCTCTACAAAGCATGGAAAACGACGAATGGCACGAACATTTGTGCATCAGTTTCATCAGCGAATACAAGAGATACCTGCAAACTCTAGGATTCATGTCGTTGCAAGTGGATCACAAATTTGGCTTAGACAACGTCGAATCGCCTTACAACAATATATTCTACGTCCAGAAAACCATTCTAGGAGGAATCCTAATATTCACCTTGCAATTGTGCGAACCTTACTTCATAACGAAATTGCACGCGATCGAGTGCAACAGATTGCAGAACACGAATTCCAGAACATCGATGAATCAG
Source organism: Hydrochus callosus (assembly GCA_033557855.1). Lineage (NCBI taxonomy): Eukaryota > Metazoa > Arthropoda > Insecta > Coleoptera > Hydrochidae > Hydrochus > Hydrochus callosus. The sequence goes on along the minus strand of JAUIMY010000002.1, from coordinate 110,694 downwards.
GTGAAAAGTTCTTTTCGCGGTGAATTTTCCGTTCGGTTTAATAAGGAAATCGTTTGCAGTTCACTCTGGGCTTCATCGACGAGTGCGATAAAATAAAAATTTTCATCCACGTTCACTCTTTCACGTACGACTTCCACTTGCGATGCATCTACAATTACGTTTCGAACACCCCAGGCACTAAACTGTGCGAAGACTACCACTTGGTCCATTTCCTCGACGATTTCATGAAGTACTACAACAAAGCTCCGAATTACGCGAGGAACCTAGTGCATGCTGACACTATCCTAATAGAAAACTTACTCACGGAAGGCAAACAGCTCTATAACTACTTGATGGACAACGTGACGCAGTACAACTTCAAGAAGATAAAACTCAAGTTGGATTCGGACAGCTTCGAGTATGCCCTCGTGCAAATCTCCAGCACCCCGCAAGTTTCCTATAAGGACTCGCAAGACCGCCAGCACACGGACGACTTCGACGTCACTTTGATCATATGCAACGCTTACGAAACCTGGGATAACATCCTCCAGTTGAAGTATTACCTCATTTTGACATCGAAAAGAGAAATTTATCCTATTTCAGACATAGAGCGGAAGCTGGGGAAGTTCCGAACTGTTTCTTCCATTTGCAAAAGCTCCCTCAACTTATCTTCGGAGAAACCTCGATTGATTTCGGAATCCGACAGCCGCGTTCAACCGATCGAAGAAAGAGAGGAAAGTGAGAAATCCATCGAAACGTCCATTACCGAATCACTCGGAAGCAACAGCACTTGCACCAGAAGCTCAACCTTCAAGACGAAGGACAACTCGGAGACCGAGGAACGTTCCACGACTACTTCCACGTATATAGAAATCAAACAAGAATCAGTCAACTATTTGGGATACTACTCCACCCACGAGCAGCTGATGCAGCAGCTTATCCTAGACTGCGCATGCAACACCCAAATGCAAATAAGAGACATGGTGGGTAGAGGGATGGTGCACTGCAGGACGCATTTGCTTTGGGAGAAACTGCTGTCGCAAGCGAACCTTTCTTACACTGAATTCACGGAGCTGAAGAATTTATCGAGATTAGACAACTTATGTGACGTCAACGCCAACTTACAATCTCTCCTAAGCCACCAGACTTTGAACTGGTACCAAGGGCTCTCGAAACTTCTGCTCACGAAATACGGCGAGCACAGCCGCACGTACATTTCAAACGACGGCAACATCCAACATTACGCTATTCTACATCCAACTTACGTAGGTGCCTTTATGATGTTGTCGATGGATTTGCATACGTCCAGAGGGGTAAGATACGCCATTTTGACAGCCGTTTTTTTTAAACCACGCGCTGAAAATTCCAGACGTGTCACTTCCGTTCCGTGCAAAGCCGCGCCTATCAATGTGCGGGATGCTTAACCTTTTGGGACTCGCGCACTGACAATATTCCTAGTTTTATTTGCTACGGCGCCTGCTATACGCCGCGCGAGTGCCAAAGGGTTAAAGGGACAGAATTAACCCTTTCACTGCTAACGCCGTATATACGTTTAATACACCAACTGCTAAAGAGATATATTTACGTTTATGATAAATTACTATTCATCTGATTATTACCTAGTTTATTTTTAAACAGAATAGAATATTACTATCACTTGTTCTATCTAATAAGGTAGAACAAGTGATCGACCAGCTTTCGCGATTTATGGCATAGTGGCGCCGTCACTTATTTGAACTAATCTTTGGGGACTATATCGGCTGTTCACATAACACCCAGGGAAAAATAAGGTTAGGTGTAAAATGGCGCGCAAACGAAAACAGTGCGACAGCTGTGGCAACCTAACCTCAAAGGCCCCCAGAGATTAGTTCGACGTGTCAAGCAACAGAGGACTTCGATCTCGCATATTGAAATATGATGGACCAAACCTGATAAAGTTTAGGATGTGTCGCGACTAAAACAAACCTAATTATAATTCTGCAACTAATGTTCGTTAATCCACCACAGGATTTGTATGCAGTATACAGAACTTCCCACTACGAGAAATCAGAAACCAGTTCAGCCGACAAAGAAGCTCTAATAAACGGCTTCATCAACTGCGTCTGCTTCTACTTATGGTCGGGGATGATTTGATCGATTTTCATTGTACAAATTTGACATTTGGATCTCTCGTTTAAATACGTACGTTTTGTTCAAGTTTTAACCGCATATTTCAGAGTTTATCCCTCGTTTTTAATTGTTTCGCACTAGAATAAGCGTTTGGAATTTGCAGTTGAATGAATGTAATACTCGCTCAACGTTTTCCTTGAAAAATCGGCGATTATGCGATTACTTTTCGAACCGATTTAACTCCTAAGGATCCGTACATTCCTCAATTCTTGTATAGTTGATGGATGTTGTGCCTTACCTATCACAAGTATCCGTTAAGGTGCTCTATCGCTAAAAAATGATTAAATATGTGCCATTATTCGAAAGTTGTAGTCTGCAAATTAGTGTGCTACTATTTCAACTTTGAAGTATATTTTTGTATGTTCAATTGTAAAATGTGATTGTATGGAATAAAACCATTTGTTTTGCCTTAAGGTTGGCTATCATTCAACCTTCTCGAACTGTCCTACTCTGCCATTCTACTTGTGCCATACTTTTCGCGTTCGTTGCTCCACTTTTTCATTTACCTCATTCATCACCCATTTCGATATGGTGGCCACTTTTTCAATCCAGTGAATTGATTTTCGATATCGCAAGAGGTGTATAAATTTCACAATGATTATTTGAAATATAACATCCGTTTCTAGTTTTATAACATCCGTTTCTAGCTTTAATAGCGGACTATAATGAATCCTGCGCTACACACCTTGTCTGGTTGTGGTTGGCGAAAAAATATTAAATTTGACAATGAGGAGAGGATATCCAATTAAAAACCAATTGTGCAGCAGAATAATATAATCAACAGAATAAATCGGGTGTAAAGTATAAAGAAGCATATAATAAAATCGTTGGATAATTGAGTCGGTGATAATCTCCAAATATACATAGGAATAAATCAAATGAAAGCTATGGACTGGATCGCAGAATTAATATTTATTGTCGCCAGATCCTGACATCCATTCCTCGATATCAGCAACTCTGCAATAAAGTAAAAATATACTATTGAAATAGAACAAAAATGGCATATACACTTTTAAAACGCGGTCGCACTAATCCATTCAAACAGTAAACTCAATTTGAATATAATACCAGCCAGTAACTGTCTATAATTTTTTCTCTCACTGAGCATGTGTTCGTAACAATTAGAACACTTCATGATTAACTGTACAGAATGTACCAATTTCAGAAGTGACAACGCGAACATATTATTCGAATGATTATTGTTTAATCATTGAGCAAATATTCTAAATGTTGCAGTGATTAGTTGGCATAAAGAGATATGCATAGCGCACATTTTTCCCACATGCGAAAAACAATATACTATCTAAAACTTCGTTCTGAAATGTCTAAGAATGTCGTAGTAAACAACGCGCAGTAAAAGTAAATTATTGGACATTCTCGAAATACTTACGTTCTTGGGACTAGAGTTAAATTGTTAACACCAGTTTCCGTTATGACAACGTCGTCTTCAATACGGACACCTCCGAATCCTCGGAATCTCTCAATTACTTCGGGAACGAGGAACACCGACTGATTTGGATTAGCCAAAGCGGCATCCAGAAGCTAAAAAAACCAAAAATACCGTAATTTTCTTGTAAATTACGCTTTAAAATTGTTACTAATGGGAGCGCCCAAATGTCAATTTGATTACGATTGAGAACGAACAGAAAAACTTACTGGGTTGATGAAATAACAGCCTGGTTCTATGGTAACGACCATTCCTTTCTCCAAGATCCTATTGAATCTCAATTTATCGAGGCTGTTGCCTGGAAAGGTTTTGTTACCTTCGAGTGAAATTGAGAATTTAGTGGTAACTTTAACTAGTTGATCCCGCAATAATCGCATAAATTTTAATATGGCCCAATCGATTCAGAATGAAAAACATACGCCATGACAAACGCAATACACTTATGCTTTTATACTCTTCAAAACGAAGTTTTCAAAGAGTATATTGTATTCTTTTAAACTTCGATTGGTCGAGTATAATGAAATACTTCACCTTCAGGACGTTCCGGCTGTCCAGGCAAATAACCTCCTACATCGTGAACATCTAATCCAATTAGATGCCCCAATCCATGGGGTTGGAAAACGGCGCCTAAATTAACACTCATCATAGCGTCAACATCTCCAACGAGCAACCCTCCATCTTTAAGACCACTCAAAATGGTTCTAATAGCCAATAAATGCATATCAGCCCAGCGAACGCCGGGTTTGGCAGCTTCAGCTACAGCTTGATTAGCTTTCAGAACGATTTCGTAAATCAATTTCTGGTCGGGAGTAAATTTCCCGTTTGCAGGGAAAGTGCAGGTGATATCAGCTGCGTAACCAAAATAATTCGCGCCCATGTCGAAAAGGCTGAAAACGTGCTTCTTGAGAAAGAAAAAAAAATCACCTCAAAACTTATAGAGAAATTAAAATCCAACTGATCTAACCACATATCTCCATCTTGAATGACTCGGTCATTGGGCGCACCGGCATGGCCGTAATGCAATATGGCAGAATTATGACCCGAACCGCAAATGCAAGTGTACGAGACATGTCTGCATCCCCCAACTGCGTAGCAGTGATGCAGGAATTCGGATTCGCACTGATATTCAGTACGCCCTGGCTTAGCAACTCTCATCACCTTGCGGTGGGCTGTAGAGGAAGTCTCCGTTACGTATCTCATCACTTCAAGTTCCATATCCGTTTTATAGACTCGCCTAATTAGAAAATCGCTCGGTTAATCGTCGAAAGTGGGAGTTTGAGCGGTTCAACTTACAAGTTGGCTATTTCCGGGAAGAGCGTCTCCTTATCCAAAACAAAACTGGAAACGCCAAGAATTACTAATCGGGCATTCAATTCGCAATGTATGTTACAGTAGGAATGAGGGCCAATACGGTTTATAGTAGAAACTCACTTTTCTATGCCGTCGAAGGTAACTTCGGGAGTTGTCAGACCGCTGTCCGAATTAACACCTTGCTGTATAGAAACGCTCAGTTGACAATAATAAAGTAAAACCAAATAAATATTTAATAAAACCAAATAAATTAAAGAAAACCAAACAAATGAAATAATATTCATTCATTCATGAAATGCTTGTTGCTAAAGGAATCTATAAACGAAATACGCCCCATACAATTAGTGATTTATAAGTCAAGGGGTTGAGTGCATTTATTGGTTGTCTATACCAGGAAATATCTCACCAAAATGAGCAGCTTGTTGGGTTGCAGTCTTCCCAAAACAGCGGATATCTAAAAAACGAAAGTAAAATACAATACACTATAATAAGGCGCCACTCGATCAAGAATAAGTTTTATACCTGAGCGCCCCAACACACCGTTTACCTACGAAAATAAAATTCCTCTGCAGAACGTGCAAAACAACGCACGGCTCATCGGAAATGTCCCTATTCATCTCCAAACAAACAGGCTTGTGCAGGTTCTCAGCCACGTAACCGGATTCGAGACTTTGAGTAGCCATTTCCGAGAATACACTGTTTTATGTTTACATTCTGCAGCATTTCCTGTCTGGTTCGTCGACTCTGCGGTCTCGCACGTGGAATGGAATGTCTTCGAACATGGTGTTGAAAAGTGACCTCAACCGCCAGCGCTCATGAATGGTGATAGAACAATAGTTTTTCGCTCGTAAAATCTAACCTTCGGAGGTCATAAAAATCGCAATATGTCCGACCGTAAAACTCAAAATGTTTTCGACTGTAAAATCAACAATGTTTCCAAACCAAACGTAAACTTCACGGCGTTTCCAGCGATTCCAGGTGAATTGCTCGAACGGACATTTAGCCGAACGGATATTTGGCCGAACGGGCATTTGGCCAAATTCGTGAAATCTTTTCAATCGTAAAATTTACACAATCCACTCGGTGTGCACAATATATTTTATTTTCGCCAAACGTAAACAAGCCGAAATTTTCTACTTCAAATGGCAAACATTTTCGAGACTCCGTGCAAACAATTTGATCTATTTGCAAAGTAAGAAACGACCACAGAAGCGCAATTTATGACGTTGCAAACCATTTGTTACAGCGCAATTTGGTACATCGCTGGCAATTTCGGGTATTGCGATTTTTTTCCTACATTGCGAAAATTTTGGTACAATGCAAACAATTCCCTACACTGCAAATGACGCGAGTGGTTGCAAATTTGTTGAGGCGCAAAGGCAACTGAAGTGTGGACTACAGCATAATGTACCTCACCTCATCGGAATAATGAACCTCGTCCACTTTGTATTTCACTTTGAAGTCTTCCAAAGTTAGAAGAGGTCCCATCCATACTGCGTAGGAAGGAGGGAGTTTAGGTACGAAGAGGATGTGCTTTCCTGTTTCTATCTGCATGGCACCGAAGCATCCAGGTTCTAGGGCACCAAAAGCCCACATGAAATATGATTCCTGAAACGATTATAAATACGATGCAAATAAGAATGATAATGTTCGAACGCTCAGCTCATCCGTGATTACGTGGAATTCAGGTATGGGATTTATCTAAGAACTCGTCATCTCGAATGTGTTGAAACTAGATTGCGCAAGTGTTTACAAAAGCCAGGGTCCAGGGTCGAAATTCAGGTGGCAATGTTTTCTAAACAAATTATGATTTACGAACGGTGAAATGTTTGCAGACGACGTGAACTGCTTTATACCACGTAGCAACAAAACCGCCGAATTGGGTTACTCAAAAGAGGTGCATTTTGGAATTAGGTAGATTTCCGCACAATAATAAAAATTATTGTAGACGTGATGATGACGGTGTTGACAGAACTGCAAACCGGTACCCTGTTTACTACCAAGAGTTAGTTAGCGTAATAGTGTCTATCACACTAAAACTATTGAGCTAACGATGGAAAGTTTCTACCGAAAACACGGACATGTTGAGTCAGTCATCGCACGGAAGTTTGTTTTGTTCCAGAGTTAGTCATCGCATACAACTTTACTATTATCACTGCGACTATAACCAGAATTAAACCAGCAAACTGATAAAGCAGAAAAACAATCTATTTCTGAACTTCTTCCATTTCACGAAGCTCCTATTCAATTCAATTTCTCTTGAATCTCGTATTTAAAGATTATTAATCACCCACAATAGCTTCAAACGATCGTAGGTGGCACATTGAACGGTCGGTTATGGCCACGCAATCTGTTATGAAAGTGTTTATTGGGGTTTGATAAATTATTTTGAACGGTAAATGTGGGCTAGTTTCGTGTAAATATGTACCCCGTTTAGCAAATAAAACGCCAGCGTGGACCCGCGCGTATTTGTACTGCATGCTAGCTGCACACGCTGGAAAACAAGTCGAGGGATAAATATTTTGATGAGTGAGATTTCGATCAAATATAACTTTGTTTACGACTGGTCGTGACCTCGATTCCACGCTCTTTTTTCAAAGATTATTGGGGAACATGAATGAGGGCGTTGGTGCCCTCGTCTATACACACTTTGTGAAAGTATGATTACGCTTTTAGTCATCTCGAACAGACGCAGTGGCGCGGCGGCCGTTGCACAACATCCGTTACATTAACTTTACACGAGACCTCAACGTGTATGCGTACGTAAATATGCAACCGATGATCGTACGTAGTAATTCTTTCAGGAAAAAAAGGCCTGTTTCACTTGAATGTGTTCAAGGCTGGGAATAGCGAGAATTTTAGTGTTGGATCAATTAATTTTTTACGCAGACTTCCATATAAGTACTTTTATATGAAACAAAACATGGTGCGAAAATGACGCTAATACTACAAATATATGCGACATTTCTTTCAGATAGTTGCGCGAATTGCGCAACGCTGGAATTCAGAAACTGTTCTTACACATCGAGTGTTTTTTCGCTGTCGAGTAGTGAAATTTCGAGCATAGAAATAACATTCGCTAATGACTGGCGGCTCGGGGTTACGTAAAACGCTTGGTGGCTGTAAAAAGTGCCCGCGCTCGTCCACTAAAGCTGATTTATAGGTAAATAGTAAATACGTTGGGAAACTTTCACGACTGGTAATTATAGGTAATGACTCGTGTACAGTTTGTGGGCGAAACGCTCCTAAACGGATCCTTATCGGCTTGGAAATGCGATAGGAAGGTCATTGACAAAAATCCTCTACTAGACATTCGTTTATTTAATGTGCACTCACTCAAGATGGCGCATTAAATAGTTCATTGCTTTGGATCTCACAGTAGTCGTATAAAGTCATTAATTTTGTTGAAATTTAAAAAACGAAAAGGTGAAATTTCAATTTAACATGTCTGCAATTTTGGAAATTTCGATAAGGTTTATTAAGATAAAATATGTCGTACATGTCACTGATCTGAAACCAGAAAACCCACCAAAAGTTTAGGTTTCTTTAGTTTCGCAGTGAACTCGCGGGGTCATCAAATTCAAGGCCTCACGAAAGAGTACTGCCACGAAGGTATGACGCGCGCTGTGTACCCATTAACTCATTGATTGATACTATATCCTCCCTATTTCCCTAATACTCATTCCATCGATCCAGAAGTCTTATAGCTTTTTAATAGTGGGCGGGATGGACAACGTTCGAGAATGTGGAACCTATTCAAATGCGGGCTGCTGTTTACGTCCCGGCGCGGCGGTCGCATGCGACGTGAATAATTAACAGCTCGTTTCGTCGCTTTTCGTGTGTCCCGCCAACACGAAGAGGCCCGCAACGAGGAAACCGAAATTTTCCACGGACGCGGGGCACCGCGAAAGAGCAGGCAACTTGTGAAATAACTGTTCGCGAATACATTGCCCAATTCAGAAACTTTCTAGTCTACTAAGTACTCGCCTTTCTTTTGGCGGATCGCGTCAGCAAATTCGCGAGCAATGACCGGTCGTTAAGTAGGTTACACACCCAAACACTGTTGGAAAAATTCGCGGACTAAACATACATACCATTAATTTACTAGTGCTGGTATACGGATTCACTAGTACCTACTACAAACTTACTAGTAGTACTATTAGTAAATTTTATACCTAATTCGTATCGACAAGGAATATGCTCATTAGTATACTTACTAGCTCCTATAAAAATTTTAAGAGAAACTTCCCCTCTTACGAAATTGAAATTGACATGCACGTTTCTATGTGTCTAGGAATAAATAAATTTATTATGATTAAAAATTCGTGAGTGTAAGTAGTAATATTTATTAGGAATAGAATTTAATAGTACACACCCTTTTCTAGTCTTTCTCAAATTGATCAATTAATATTCTTTCCTGTTTTCTTTCCGTTTCAAACTGTTCTGTCCAACATTTTTCCGTTTCGTTGTGTTCCCCATTGCATTCTGTACTTTTCCGCGTCGTTCCGTTCTCTTTCATTCCGATTCGTTCTAATCAATTCTATTCTATCAATGCGTAATACCATAAATCCTTTTCATCACGTAATAGCGCCTGTCTTAATATTCCATGATATGGAGAAAAGTATATCTTTTATTCTAAAAAACTATCTCAAGGCCATCAATGATGTTTCTAGTTAAAGTCGGATCCGTTCAATTTGAACCCAGCGTCATTAATTTACACACTTAGCATCGACATACGATTAGTTGTCAACTGATTTGCAAATGCTAATTGAAGAGATTAAGTTAGGCACGTTAACGTTGTACTACGACCTGATTTTTTCGAATCTACTTGATTCTGTAAAAGCACTATGACTCCATTAGTCTGTAAGGCTAGATGCGCGAGTCTATGCGCAGTTTAAAGATTACAGCGCTACAGATGCATGCGTTTCATTAATCATTTCCGTGCAATTTCATAAAAACATTAGTAGATCCGACATGCAACATCTCCTGTACATTATTCGCTTCGGATATTTGTTGGGCCGCCTGGTACATCGAATTAAAACGCAATCCCACTGGCTCTTTTCGCAAACGAATTTGTATACCTGTCAGCCACCTTTCGAGGCTTTAACTCCATTAATGGAGTACTGTTGTGTTGGGGATTAAAATGATTGCTCTCTGCAACAATGTTGCTTTCAATGTTTACTTAATGATGCAGGCCTTGCGAGACCTGCGGTGCTCGGTGGTCCATTATTCAGTACGCGTATACAGGGTGACCAATAAGGCGGCTTTTCGACATGGAAAGTTAAAGACTCGATTCAAAACCACCAGCGTGGGGAATGCATTCATAATTAAAACACGAGCGCGAGTGCCACGCAATTATTTCATTCGATTCAAATACGGCGAATATTCCATCGAATACGGCAGCCGCGGGAGCGCCACATTCACCCTATATCCTCCAATTTCATATTTACGTATTCCACTCCAATAAATATGGAAATTCCGACTCCGACACAAAATCCCTCCCGACATGATTACTGGCGGAAATAATATTTGTTTCGGCGAAAATTTTAATCGATACGTTACGAATCCACTCAAAATTCAAACACAAACGATAAGATAAGCAGAGCTATACTGGGTATCACATTCGCCGTTCATTTATATTCCCGGCAACAGCTGAAAATCTATTCTTGATTCAAGTGGGTGAGGGCTCTTTTCAACATCAGCCTCTAATTGGGGTGGCTCATTCTCTTCAACGCGAGCGATGATGCGTAGATTAGTTAACTGTATGTTAGTTAACCGTAGGCTAGTTAACTGTAGATTAGTTAACCGTAGGTTAGATTACCGTAGGTTAGTTAACCGTAGGTTAGTTAACAATGAGTTCGTTAACCTTAGGTTAGTTAACCATGAGTTCGTTAACCTTAGGTTAGTTAACCTTAGGTTAGTTGCCCTTAGAGTGGTTAACCTTAGGTTGGTTAACCTTAGGTTAGTTAACCTCAGGTTAGTTGATCGTAGGGTTAGCCAACCGTAGGTGGTTTACCGTAGGATAGCTAACCGTAGCTTAGTTAACATGCTAAACCCCCACAGTCTCGATTTTAGAAATACAAATGCAAAAATCGAGCTTAACGGAACCACACATTTCACTTCTATTCTGGAATACTACTGCGGCAATTAACCCAATGCAAACTCATAAACAAAACCGTCCTGCCAGAAGCGATATGCACATACGCAACGATTCCAGATAGAAAGTGAGGCGCATTTAGAGATAAGATAGGTGAATTTAATGCGTTTGAAGTTATGTATCCCGTTGAAAAAAAAACGCCACAATTGGTAATTGCGCAAAAATGATTTTTAATGGGCGAAAATAGGTTGGTTAACCGCTTGCTAGCATTGTTATTGTTTTGAAAGCATTAACGAACCGACAAGTGGGAATTGTGATTCGTGATTTCGGTTCCACAATGAATGGATTTAAACGTGGCGTGGGTACGGCGCTTTTAATGTCTTATCGGCACATAACGACCATTAGGTTTATTAAATGTTCGCCTAGACGACCTGCAATAAAATGTGTTTACTAATACAATTCTCTTTGGTGCGAATCTGTGTTGCGTACTTCAAGCAACAGTTAGCGACTAGCACACTTTTAAAAGTTATACGCTTCAAACTTGCGTGAGAGTTGCATATTTGAATTAAAAGTCGAATAAGAGCAGAACAGTCCAAATAAACGTTTGACAGTTGCGTAACCAAAGTAACACTTTGAGGGTTGCACACCCCAAGGAAAAGTTTAATCCGAACGGATTCCTTGTCCACAGATTTCAGATAATAAAAATCGTGTGTAACATAACCTTGGCGGGTCAAGACCCTCCCGAAAATAACAACAACAACGCAAAAAGTAAACAGCCACGTGTTCGCGCTCCGCTAGGAATTGGACGAAGTGGAAATGTCCCGCGGATTACACAATCGATTAAAACGAACGCCCGGCGTATGTTAATCGGCCTAATCTGCGTTTTGATTCCCGAAAAAGAGTACCGACCTGTCTGAATATGTAAGTGGTGTCGGTGTCGTAGAATGGGATGTCATCGCCACCTTGGAGGAAGACAATGGCATTACCAAGGTTTTTCGGGCGTAGACTGTCCAAAAGTCGGTTTCTGTTCAAAGCGAATAAGTCCGGACTGACTTCCAGGGTGCCAGGGCCCATCCATAATTTTCTGGAAGAAACAAAATCGTATGATTATTGCACGCGTAATTTTCGGGTATGAAAGAAGAGCATTCATAATTTTCTGGAATCGAGTCTAATAATTTATTAGAATCCTAGACAGGATATGTATAAACTTGAATTTCTAAATATGTTTCTTTTATTTTTTTGCTCTTATTCCATTTTGGAAGTATGGTACAGTAATTTCATTTCATTGTCATTTGTTTATTTCTGTTGTTTGTTAATTTTCAAAACTAACAGTGGGGATTTCCTTTAAAACAAAGAGGTATGCTCATTTCTCATGTCAATTTTCTCTACATTTTTTCCACCAATTCGCGCAATAAATAGCCCAAAGAATCAAAACTGGGAGAGGTACTTTGATACACAGGTTCATGGAGTATAACTTGTTATTTACTCATGAGAACAAATTGAGGTTACTCAAATACTTGAAAATAGAATTAAGTGGAGAGCAGTACGAACTGCGCGACCGCCAGCTTTTTTCAACAGTTGGAAGACAGACAAGTAACAAAATTAACGGCCATTTGCCCTCAATTTCAATACCTACGTATTTACGAGCGGCTTCAATCAGTTTATTCGAGTCGACTCTTCCCGTTTTCGTGCTCGTCTTGTTTTGTTTTCGCACTCAGTTCGCTAATTCAACCCGACCCCATTATGTGGAATTATCGGGGAAAACAAGTTGAACACGTTTCACAGTCATGTTGTTCAAAACAACGAAACATAATTAGGTAACAGTTTTATGGCTGGGTCCCGTTTGAGATATTGGGTTTCGGTGCACCGTATGGTCGCATGCAATCGCGATGCGTAATCAAAGGTAAAAGGTAAAAGCAAAGTTAACACCAATTAAATTGAACGTTCCCTCCATTATTTCGTCGCGAGTATGTAACTATACTCTCCAAAACGAAATTTCAAAAGAGTATGTACATTTTGGTGTATTGTGGAAAAAGTAACACATCAATTTTTGGAAATTTTGAGATTTATTTAGATAAAATGTGTTAAATTTTATATTGATTAATTTTTATATCAAAAATTTTTTCGTAAATAACACATGTCCGGCCATCTGTCATCCTGTCCCACATTTTCTAGTCACGATAGAAAGCGCATTTTTCGAGATATCGATTTGAATTTTTTTTGCTTGCACAACTCTCAGAAAGCAGAACCCTATTGATTTTTGAGTATTTTGGAAAAAGGGGAAGTAGCATATCAATTTGACAAGCCTCTTTTTTTTGGAAATTTTGAGAAGATTTATTTAGATAAAATGTGTCAAATTTGATACTGATCACTTTTGGCATTGAATATTTTCTTGTAAAATTGTAAATAACAGAGATAATAAACAAAAACCCCATTCGAGTTGCGTAGAGAAAGCTGACGCTGCACCCCCATCCAGATGTCCAGAGTTGCACCTCTGTAATATTTTAGTATGGTAACGTATTATTTCCCAATGTGTCTGTTCTATTTTATCTGTATTTAATAAAGGTGAGAATCACCTTAGAGAAGTTGTAATTTCGATGCCACCGACTATAATTGTCAATTGAAAAATAAACTGAAATAAAACTGTCTTAGTCGAGAATAGCTTGGAAGGTCCGCACCAGCCAACCGTGCCACTCGTTTGCCGTTAGCGGTCGCCCCTAATGAGGAGATAGTTCCAACGAATGGACATGAAAATGGAATAAAAACGAATTGAGTATTATGACTGTGGAAGAAGGGAAATAAAAGAAGATGAAGAAGTAGAAAGTGGAAAATGATGTAAGAATGGAGGAAGAAGGGGAAGAAAGAGTAATGAAGACGGAAGAAGAATTGGGGGAGAAGGGTGAACAAGGCTATAAGAATGGTACATGTTGAATTAGATATGGAGGTCTCCAATGTACCGTGGCCGTGGTACTCTGATGGTACTCGTGGTATATGCGCGGTCTGCTTAGACGGATGTTTTCGTTACGGATCGCAAATGGTCGAACTTCAGCGGAGTGGAACATTTACGATTATTACGAATACAACACTATGTAGGAAGATGAAGGTGGATGAACTCGGCAAGGCATTTCTGTGTACACAACATTGCGCAATGGCGCTACTCTAGAACCAAGGAACAAGAACGGCAGCGGCACCTTCTGTTTACTTATGACGATGGTCGTTTACGTCAGCATCGAGTAAAAAAATATATGGATGCGTTACAAGAGTTTTATTGACCATTAAAAAAGGCGCTGGTCACCGAACTGAATCACTACAAGAATTTTATTTGAGACGGTGGAATAAGCGGAAAGGTGATTAGTTTAATGGAATGGATTTGTTCTATTGAATGGATTTGTTCCATCGAAAGTTTTGTTCAAAGGAATGTGGTTGTTTAGTAGAAAGAATTTGTTCAGTCGAAAATATTCGTTTCGTCCAAAAGACAACAAAATGCATCTAGGTGTCCATTTGCGCAAGAATGGATTCACGGAAACATTCTCGTCACCGTTGAGGAATTCAGCATCATAGCACCAACTCACAGGATGATTGTGAATGCGTCCGAGTTAAAAATTATCGTCCACTCGAGATAAGTCACTTACGTACTTGGAGATCGAACGTCCAAAGTTTTTGCGTAGTTTGTATACAAATACACATTTCGAATGCGAAAAAGCAGATAAAACATTCAAGGTTCGGGACGGTGCTTATATTTTTTGATCGCGAACTTACGTAACGAATTTCCACTGGACGAATACGTATCGGTCAATTAAAACGGAAAATTAAATGAATGCCAATTGCTTGACGAAAGTTGAACAAAAGAACCGGATTTTCCTCTGACCTTAGTCCGGACATTTCGTCAGTCAAGTTTCGCACTTCTTAGACTCGAATTAAAATATTCACAGTCTGCGAATTGCAATTTGCAATTCAAGTAGGATGGATGTTCGGCGAATATCTTCGAGATTGTGTCGATCTAGCTTGCAATCTGCGCGGAAAGATTGATTGGAAATTCGTACTCTCAAGTGTATATTTCAACATTACACAATCTTACAATTTCAAACTCGTAAAAATCACAATTTCTTTCTCACTGTTCCCAGGACTTGTTGTTCACACAACACATTCGCCCGACGACTTCACGACCAGAATTTCTCAACATACACCCAATGTGGAAGCACCACGAATAATTCGAAAGGCGCATTTCTCCAATTTAAGTGTTTACGTGAACTGATTTTTCCCTCAATACCAAACTAACATTGCAGTTGGACTATTGAGTGTTACGTGTGAAGATTCGATTCGTTTTTCGTTCTAAATTGTCATTCTATTTAAATACTGAAAAAGCCACGTCGCATTCTTGATGTTTATTGAACTGACTTGCAACTCGTTACGTTTTAGAATCGGTTGATCATAAGTATTAAGAATTGATGAGTAATAAGAATGAGACGTGTTGTCCTCTCTCTACACCAACATTCATAATGAATAATGCAACGAACACTTGCGAAATTCACAGTTCACTCTTAGAAAGTGTTGTTTTCGTTCAACGCTCTAACAAAATTTCACAATTAAAAATGGAAGCATTATCTCTTGACATTTATATTGTAATGAGCGCTTGAAAAAGTTAAAAAAATAAGTAACTGCATACATATGGGTATGCTTATGAGATGCATATTAAGTAATTCCCGAGCTTGCCTGTCTTTGTTACAAAAATACGCGTGAAATCACCTACCAATGGAAAACCTTTGTTTTAGTTGTCAAACCCGGCCATAACGTTTTCTATCAGAACCATTGAGTCAGTTGTCAGACGTTCTGATAGAAAAATGCAGTTAATTGGTGGATGTATCTTTACTGCTAAAATCATTGCGTTTAGTAAATCGTTGATATTTCCGTTTGACTAATTTACGTGTGATTGTCGGCCACAATACGACAATCAATAAATATCATTGGGTTTAGTGACAAGAAAACGTTTCTTACGGTTCGTAAGCATCTAAAGCTTCATAAGTTTGTGATGATTCTTAAGGTTCTCAAACTTTAGCCACGTCACGTATAGAGCAAACGTTGAAATTCGCGAGTGGCCCCTCAACTAGGCCTCCTTCAATAAATATTACGACAGGTTAGGAACCACTAGTTCCAAACTTCTGGCATACAATGCAAATGAACTATGGTGCCCAGTGTCCTCAAATTATTCTAATTCGCGAACGACACAGAATGTATTATTGAACGGTGTCATCGAACTTGGAATTCCTGTTTAATTTGTAGTGCGAAAACGTATTTCAACCAAATTGCCCAATTTTTGAACCGCATTCTTCAATACTCTACAAAACGAAGTTTCTAAGTATATTGTGTTCGCTTTATTTTAGAGTGTAATACTTTTTCCGCCACATAAACATGTTTGTGTTTATGAAGAAAAAAAAAACGCAAATGCAGGGACACATCCACAGAATTTTTCTGCAAACGTTTACTCAATAACCAAATGAGTCGAGTCGAGAGAATGAATTGGGCTCGTCAAGCGAAAATTGCTAGTGATCTCATTGAGAACTCGCCTGGTTAAACTGAACATCTCCAAATATAGAGCTTGTTAGGTCTGTAATTGCGATAATTCCATCGCGTGACATTCACAATCACAATAGAAAGTACGCGGATCAACTACACTTTTACAGAGCGGATAACGAACCATCCGAATTTGTCGTTAGTGTGCCGGATTCCGCGGGCGCTCCCACAAATGCTTTTATTCTGTTTTGACACTCGTTGTACGTTTCATAATCGAAACCAATGAAGAAAAAACAATATGCTGACGGTTTGAACTACTTTTTAAAAATCCAAACACCAAAGTTGATCAACATCGTTATTTAATACATTTTATTTGCATACGTTCCGATTTTTTTATTTTTTTTAGATATTTTTAAATTTAGATTTTTTTTAAATTTAGATATTTTTAAATTTAGACATTAACTATATAATTGAAATATCATTTTAGATTAAACCAAAAGTATCTGCTCTAAAAAACGTAAAAATGCTTTTGTTGATTTTTAGATGTGCCAACTGTAGATAAATTGAAGTTTAATTAGGAAAATTATTAAAAATTTTAAGTCACTGTATTGATTTGTGTTGATATAACTAGTATGAATGAAACAATGGTCCGAATTCCCTGGAAAATTCTACGACGTATCTATGGATGAGACGGAAGGCTGTAATTTAAGCCAAAATTTGCGTCCTTGTGACTTTTAAGAGTTACACCCGACACAACCGATGAACACGTGTGACTTCAACGTCAATAAACGAGTGGGCTTCGACGACACTAGTCGTCGTGTGATAGCCAGGAAAAAGAGTCTAAGTTTAAAAAGCCTTGCCAAGGAAATTTAGTACTTGAACGTACTTCGGTACAAAAATACGGAAAAAGTTTACGCCGGCGCTGGCAGGAATTCATTGTGGGATTTTTTATCGCTGTAAATGCGGCTAATCCGAATCACATTTGTATACTTAATTCGGTTTGTTGGTGCGGATGGAGCAATTGAGGACGACAATTTGGCTGTATAACGTTTACGTTATTGCGATCATTTGAGTTTGGTTTGCGATCATATGAGTCAGGGCCGTGCAAGCTACCCAATGGTTGTTTTGCGAGTGTTCCATGAAAATTTAATTAGGTTACAAGAGAAAATCTTATGGTAGCGGATTTTGCATTAATGTTCCCTAACTTTTTTTCACCCTGTATATTCTATTATTTGCCGATGTAGATGTATGTAAGTATTAGCAAAGACTAGAAAAATAAATACAATTGTCTCTGGTATTAGATGTAGATAGATATAGGATAGGTTGTAAGTAGATACGAAGTAATTGAAAATAAAACTTTGTTTTGCATAGTACTCTTTTAAAAGTTTTGAAGAGAATAAAATTCTGAACAAAGAAGGACTTACGTTTTGCTGGAGCAGCTCATCCTTAGCGATCAGAATGCCTAACACAATGAACAGGAATCGTCCACAACTTGTATTTATCAATGATAATAGCCGATAATATCGGAATGCAATGTACGAAGTGATTGTGCGATTTCTGAGTTGGTGACGTAGGCGAGCTTTTTAAGAATCTAGAAGTAGAGGAAACTATTGGGATATTCAGAGCCAGTTTAATGCATAAGCCTACGATATGAAATGTAGAAGCGTTTGCGCCTACAGCTTAGGTTTATTCAGGCAAATGAAATCATAAGCTAATAAAATCCCGAAGTAGATAAAAATATCAGTAGAGTCATGATAATCATTGTATCCCCGCGGGATTAGCTGTTTCTCATCGAATTAATAAAATTAATATTGCTGGCAAAAACTGATCATTGCCAAAAATGTTGAAACCATTAAAATAACGATTGTTTTAAAAATTTATAATTGTAGATCTAATTCGTTATAAAGGGATTAGTATACTCTACAAAACGAAGTTTTGAAAGGGCGTATTGCTTCAGATTGAGGACGTTTTTTTAGGATCATAAATTGGAAATACCACTGAACTTTGAACATTTCAACTAAAACGTCCTTGAATCGAATTAAAATTTCAGCGCGTAGGAGATTTTTTCCAGTCTATTCGAGTGTTTTGAGTTGTAAATCAAGCGGAATTACAAGCGTGGGTTATGTTTGGGGGCTGCGAATAAGTCGCCACTTGCAATTGGAAAGTTGAGCGATTTTACGATTGTTTCGCGCAATTTCAAAAAATCCATCTGCATTTTAAATAGGTTGATTTTTACATACAGAGTTTCCTTACTGGAGTCGCAGCTCCGATTAATCTAGCTCTTGATGGAAATCATTCCGACATCGCCTGAGTAACTAAATATTAGGTAAACGCTTAATATTTATTTTTCGAGATAAGGCGACTGGAGATAAGTCGTAAGTGTTGGAAACGCGCGACGAAAATTATTGAAATAGAAATTTGTGTTGAACGGTTTTCGAATGTTAGAGAATTATAATAGCATTGTGAATTCACTTTGTGGTGGAAATTGAATCGAGTCGAGTTGACTCGGGGGGAAATTCAATTGATACGTAATTGTATCGCGAATTTCCACGTCAAGCTGGAGGTATTGTCGCCCTTCGCCCGGAGTGTGCTTCTGCAAGTCGTTACGTGGAAGTCGGCGATTAGTCACATCAAGTTGTAAACAATCTTCTTTACAAATAGTAACCTTCCGCAATATCAAGTTGAGTAAGGTTAAGAGGCGAAGCCAAGCGTGGCCCGAGCGTTCGGTAACAGAACACTTGAGTTGCTTCATTTTTGCCTTGTGCCTCGCTGGCGATGGCGTTTAGCCAGAATTAGATGGGTCGCGCAGCGACATTTACGGAGCAAATCAGAAGCAAAACAAAGTAAGAGCAAAACAATGCAGGAGTAGAAAGTCCCGTGCATATTTTCTGGGATAAATTGCCACGACTTACGTCATTCACTGAATGAAACCCACCTCGTGACCTTTATTTCGTTATTAAACGTACGGCATAGTTCGTTCGGCATTACCACCTACGGAATGAACGCGCGTTGCCTTTAACTGTAAACGGCGGTTTTGGTTGGCATTTCTATTCTGAAGCGTGAAATTGGCGATTACACCCTCGCGTTAGTTCGATCGTTTTCTAAAATTGGGGCGAAACGTTCACTGGTATTTCACGGCCTACAGGTCACTCAATGATTTTGGTTTGCGTGTGGTGGCCAACTCGATGATTACGACGGGGCGTAGCCTCCTGCCACCTTATTGATGATGAATTGTAAACTTCGTTTTGAAGTGTATAAAAACTTACATGACGAATACTCTTTGAAAACTTCGTTTTGGAGAGTACAATTAATAATAATAAAACGTATTGAAGAGTATGATGGTTAAAAGGTTGCGAATAAATTCGGCGAAGTTCATTCAAAGAGTTTATTTTGGCTAAATAAACATATAAAAATGATGCCTGGCGGCATTTATATCCACTTTTTTCCGCAAAACATTTTTTAGTATTGCAGTTATAACCTCTTGATCTTGATCTGTGTCACTGATGTGAAACTTAAGTTTCGGGTGACGAAAAGGAAAATGCAAGTCGCAAGTGACAACGGAAAAAAAATACAAAAATCACAAATAAACGCAAGGTCCTATCTCCTACTTTTCCTTCTAAAATTAACATAGATATCACAAGAATAGCGTTTTTTTTTTCTTAAGAATTGTCGCCGCGAATACTTTGAGGCAATTTGGAGTAATTGGCTAAAAGTATCCGAGAAGGCCGTCCGCAGCGAGTCTGTGCGGTTTTTTTTGGAACGGCTTCAGCTGGCAATTGTACCTTATAAAAAAAAGTTAGATCGAAATTAAGCTAGAGAATTTTCTGACTGGACGTAGTCCTACCTTTTCTTTTTTTGTAACAATAAAACACCAATTTTAATGGAGAAACCCAAATTTAAACTACATTAAGCTACATCAGGTTCTTTGTGAAATTCAGGTCTTATGGTACAATTTGAGGACCCGGAATCGGGCGAAATTTCAAATACACCTATCTAAACTACTAAATTCACGGCGACTCTGGCTCTGCGTCAGCGCTTGGTGCGAGGGAAACTCGTGGTATGGTATGTGCACGGGCGGCGTATTTTTATTCTGCCTGCAATGCGATGCCCACAATACCCCGGTAGCTTATGAAACTACGTGCGAGATTGTTGGGTTATTCCGGAATTGGGGAAGATCAAACGTGAAAAAACAAACGGCAATTTTCGAATAAATTTTTTTGGGACATTCCCGGGAAAAAGTTTTTTCGATGTCTTGCCAAAAATTTATTTGCGATTTTCCAACTTTTTAGGGTTAAATCGGTTGAAAATTGCATTTTTGTACATGGACCGATATATTTTAACCCATCTCTCGTATGCCTCAAACAGTTGTTTGTTTGGGGAAAAATACTATGTGGATGGGAAACTTTGTCTGCCTGCGCGTTATGTAAAGGAAACGCGGACGCAAAGCCAGTCAGGGACGTGCAATTTTCGCAATCGAATCACAGATATGAAGTAACAGAGTAAATCTGTGTTTAGGGCTACCTACACTATCAAATAAACGTGTAAAACCTCAGTTAAGCGTATAAAGGTCTTCTCGTTAAACAATTTCTGGTTTCGGGTAAGCGTATAATACTTTCGAATGAGTGCGCGGGATATGCTGTCATCTCAAAATCCCGCCGAATTTTGCCGCGCGCTCCGTCGAAAACGTTTGATTTTCTTCCGGGGCGAAGGATCGTTCAGTCACATCGGGGTCGTCACGCACTCAACGCACTTCGAGAAAGGAACATTGAACGGGTTGAATAAATTAAATATGATCGAGTCTCTTCGGGGTGTTCAGTTCTCTTGCGAGCACAGGCGCAGGACGGGGCTCGCTTCCTCATCCGATTCGTAAAAGTATCTCTGTTTAGGCGTCAAACCTAATTGCACACGTCGCACCGCCTCGTTCACCAAACTCCCGTCCCTCAGCAGCCTCTGCAGCAGCTCATACGGATCCTCCTGCAAGCTTTCCTGAGCTTTCCTCCTGTACTTCCTGGCGCACGTCGCGGAATCACAGAAACTTTCGCAATTGCACATTTTCCCCGGAATTCTATACGGCGATGCCCGCGAGGACTTCCTCGACAAGTGGCTGCAGGGAATGGCTTTCATAGTCGTGGCGGACACTCTCAAATTCTCCTTTATCTCCAAAACAAGTCCCTCGACGTCCTTGGTGCTAATGTTGAACTCGGGCCCTTTCGAGGGCTTCATTTCCGTTGTGGTGCTGCGCATATTTGCCGAAGGCATAGCTAGCATCAAACCGGCAGCGGATACGCAACGGCCACCTCGACCCAAAACAAAAACAAACACTGTTTACAAACGAACGCCACGCAAAACAACACACGATCGACGCTTTTCCTCGACTGACGACTGAGGTCGCTCCGCTTCACTCACACGCCAGACTTTGCGCTGCGCCGGTCTGCGAACTCGATAAACCGTTCTTCGTTGTTTGGGTTCCTACCTTTCACAAACATGCGCACATTGGAATCATCGCCATGTAAACAATGACCCCCGCGAATAATCACAACACAACTGCCATCCTAACGAATCAGCAAACGAACCCGCAACATTTCCTACCCGTCGGCAGAATCTAGGAAAATCGCCACTTTATTTCATTCGAAGTAAAACCTACTTATTCCCGCAGCACATCGCACGCGAATTCAGAATCAAGGTTACGTTACTGCTACAAATACAATATGCGAACAGAATGGCAGACGTAATGACGTCAACGACGGCCCAAACAATCCTGGTGGGGGTTGGGTTATTTACATTTTCACATCTGCAATATTTACATTCCATCCGCCACGTACTTCCCTTATGACGCCCGATTTAAAAATCAGCCAAATTCACGAGATAAACCGCATTTTGCATTCAGCTTTACGCAACCGAAATTTCTATTTATTTTCAATTATCGGAGACAAATAACCCCGCTAATTATGCAAGCTTCACAACGCGTGCGCTTTTTGCCTATACGCGCTATATCACACCCAATTAATTTTAATTCACTATTATCAGCGAATTAAGATTAAAAATGACGCATTTATTAAGGTGAAAACAGTTGAAATTAGATCGCATTTCCTTTATAGTGACCGCAACATCAGCCCGATTATTTGCAAGTGACTTTGCAAAATTTGACGTCTCCATAACCTCAATTCCACTTTACGTTCCCAATTTTCCATTAACCCCCCTAAACATACTTTTCCTATTCTCTTAATCAATAAAAACGAGATAACTTCGCTAAAAGAACCTACCTTTGCCACGCCATTGGTCCTTGTGATTCCGAACACCGCCTTTATTGCATTAACAAACTGGGTGACCACTTGACTACGAACGCATCCCTGCCATTTAACGATTTCGTTCGGTTTATCTGTGTTTTGGCATAAACACGTCCTTTTTCTTTCTCGTTGCAACTGACACCAGCTGCGGCCTCATTGATATCATACTCCATTACGAGAGGACGATTCCGTTGGGGTTAAGTAAAACAATAAGTCGCAGGGTACTCAATATATTATAAATTACAATCGCACTCCGATTTTCGACCTCATCTCGTCCATAATCCGACTGATTTGCAACGATTCCTCATGCGTCATCTTCGGATTCTCTAGCAGACCCTCGCCAATGCAATTCTGCACGTCAACCGCCTCATACATCAAACCCAAACTGTTCGTGAAGAAGAACTTCTTGTCGCACTTGACCAGCGGCCTTCGTATTGTCCCTTTAGGCGTGGTCATTTCAGTCGGACACCAAAAATTCGGAATCTAAAATTTCCCTAATTTCATAACAATTTCCTGAATTTTCAGTTAAAGATAACGTCAGTACTGCACAACGCGATAGTCTCAAAAACATTTCAACCGAGAATTGCTTCATATAGTACATTCGAGTCAGTACCTTGCACGTTCCTTCAGTTCCAACAACAACCGCCTCATTAGGCAAAGTCGCCTTAGTACTTATACTCAAAACAGCGTACTTCCCCTGTGGATATTTGATAATCGCGAATGCTGCCTCCTCGCACCCGCTGCTGTTAACGCAACCGGAAACTTCAATAGATAAGGGCTTTAGATTCTTGAAGACCATTTGTTGGAATTGAACGCAGTAAATCCCTATGTCCAAAACCGCGCCTCCGCCCAACTCCTTCTCGGAAACTCGCGCCACATTATCTATCTTAACCCCAAAGCTGACCATCACGTAAAGAACTTCACCGAGGAAATTCTCGTCGAGGCCTTCCCTCAAACTGTCGTAGATTGGGAAGAACCTGGACCAAACAGCTTCCATTAAAAACAATTTCTTTTCTTTCGCTAGAGCGATGAGCTCCGCGGATTCCTTCTCGTTCATAGTCAGGGGTTTCTCGCATAAGACGTGTTTCCCGTGGTTGAGCATCATCCTCGCCACTTCCAAGTGCCTGTTGTTTATGACGCCGATGTACACGATATCTGTAACAGATAAACGCATTTCCGCAAATACTATTACGGAGCTAACGCCTTTTTTAGCTTTGTTCGCAAAGTCAATTCAGAACTAGTCCGAGCGATTAAATTTACTACTGCGCATGCGAAACGAAGTTTTAAAAGAGTATGTTGTATTTTTTCGTACTTGCAGTTGGATCCCTAGCCAATTCCGCGTAAGATCCATACGCAGTTCGTATACCAAATGAATTGGCGAATTCAGTTGCACTTTTGTTCGTCCTGGCGGCTACTGACACAATTTTTTGATCTTCCCTCTTTAAACATTTCACGGCGGTGACGAAATCCGACGAGATTTTGCCGCATCCGGCGATTCCCCAAAGAAGGTGCATCTTTGCTGTAAATTTCTTTATAATTGACGCGCTCCGAGTGCGTGCGTTACGTAATAATCTTATCAATTTCAATATCCAATTTCCACGTTGGAATCTGCATTATTGAAGGAATCAAACACTCCAGGCGTAGTTAACCAGCTGCACTTCCTTGCATGATTTGTTATCTACACAGATAAATTGGATACTCACGAGGTGTGTGCATAGTAACACTAGAAACGATGGGCATTTCCGGCTCTATTTCAATTTGACGTCTGATTTTCGCTTGGGGAACGTAATCGATGGATTCTTGTGTTGGAGAACTCGGCAAATGTAAGTCATCTTCGTTTTCTGATTGCGTGGTGCGGCTGTAGTTGTGATCATCTAAAGCTGCAATTTAGCTCGGAAATACATTCTTTTGAAACTTCGTTAATTTCATTGTTGCGTGAAAATATCTTTAAATTTTGTTGCCGTGAAAATATCTTCAAATTTTGTTGCCACGATTTTTTTATTTTTGTTGCCAAGGCGCAAATTCTTTAAATTTTGTTAACACGGAACAATTTTTTAAAATTTTATTTCCACCAGACAAATTCTTAAAATTTTATTGCCAACAGACAAATTCAAGGATTCTTAAATTTTATTGCCATGATTTTCTTTTAATTGCTGCCATGGAAAAATTCTTGTAATTCCATCGCAAAGTACTGCTCAATGTCACGTCGACTCACTTTTGACAGTTTTTATTCCTGATTGCGCCTCACTCTCATTGGGGCGTTTATTTGGCGCGTGCAATGTTGGAACAACTCCATACATGAGGCCTCTAGAGCCTAAATCAGAAGGTTTGAAATGTACACCGCAAATCCTTCTCCTCATCCCGATGACTTTCGCAGTTTCTGATTCCAGTTCCTTGTTATCGCAGAACAACACCCATTTCGCGAAAAATTGCGGAAACCTGGTGTGTTTGGGGAAACGGAAACGAGTGGTGTTCTCAGATTCGCAGCCTCTCACGGCGCATTTGAACCCCATCGCTACAAAAAGTAAAGACTAATCGCTCGTTGAATAAAACACTAACTTTCTTGACTCATGGGAATAACATATTTCAATGTGCGAATGAACGAATTGATAAATCTACAACATACTCTTTAAAAACTTCGTTTTGAAGAGTATAATTAATGAACTGAATGGATTTAAACATCAATCAGTGATTCATCAATATATATTTTTCTCGTGAAAATATGTAAGTACATATGTGGGATTTGCCAAATTTTATATTATAACTTTGCGCTAGCCGTTATATTTAAAACTATTATTTTAGTTGAAAGAGTCAGAGTCCGAGAGTCATAAACATGACAGCGCCTCCACTGGGAGAATAGTCAATTAAGCTGGATGCATGTAAACAAATTGTATTTACCAAAAGCAAAGATGGAATGTAGAGTTAATTGTCCAAAAATCGCAATTAACTTTTTTCGATGACACTGTGCGTACTTTAATCGATTATTAACAATGAATTATCTCGCGTTAATTTTAATCTCTATTCAATAATGTTTTAGGTTACGTGTTGCCTACGTTTACGCGTCAACCACTAGACGGCGCGGCGGTAGCAAGTTTTTTTGTGAATTTGCTCCATAGTCTGATTACGAAATAATAATTTTCATAAATGATCATTTTTCATCAACTTTCATAACGGAATGAAAAATTAAAAGGTTCTAATGCAAAGTTGAGATAAGAAAGGAACATGCCTTAGCTCATATAGTCATCGACGAACACCTTCCTCCATATATAAATGTTCTAAGTGGATCTTTGGTGGAATAGAAAACTTTTGAACTGCACATGACGTCCATGGCGGAAGACGCGTCTGCGCAGTTTACTAATCCCACTAGAGGGCGCCCTCACTCGCCGTCAAACTCCGTGCATGCGCTGTACAGTTCTTTTTCAACGTGTCGCTCACTGTGGCTATAGGTTAGTTCCACCGAATAGTAATCCGCAAAATTCCGGGCCATCCTAGGGAAAAACGGCCAAATACAGTAAGGGAGGGTGTGCAGTGGTTGCGTCCCAACGTTTTCCATCCGTATTTACGGGATTTGCCTCGAAGTTGCCGTTTTTCCCGGCGAGTTGAGCTGTCACTTATCGGAGTGTTGTTGTTTTAGAATAAGTCACCATGGCGCCTAAGGGTAACAACATGATCCCTAATGGGCACTTCCATAAGGATTGGCAGAGGTTCGTGAAGACCTGGTTCAAACAACCAGCCAGGAAGTTCAGGAGGAAGCAAAACAGGGTCAAGAAAGCTAGGGACGTCGCTCCTAGGCCAGCAGCGGGGCCTTTGAGGCCAGTAGTGAGGTGCCCTACAGTCAGGTATCACACCAAAATTCGTGCGGGCCGTGGCTTCACGCTTAGGGAATTGAAGGTGAGCTTTTCTATCTAGTTTTCTGTCAATTCATGTATTCTTTATTCCTAAACAAAAGTGCAGGGTATTATGGTGTTTTAAACCTACAAGAAGCGTGTGCAATTTCCAACAGCCTTATTATACTCTTCAAAACGAAGTTTTTATTAAATCTGAAATTTCCAAAGCAGTATTACTGTGCTAATGACATTAATTTTTGACAAATTACGATAGCTAACCTGTAGGTTAGTATCTGCGCACGTGTGTCTTGTAAATTTAAAAACTAGTTACTATCGGACTTACTAGTGACTTTACCCCTTATTGTACTGTTGATTAAGTGAAATTAGATTCGGTATACATTAGATTCTTTTTTTGAAATAATTTTGGTGGGCACTTTTCTTGGAAATTGGTGAAATTTAGTCATGCGTTGAAAAATCTTCAAAAGACCAATAAATTCTTTCGAATTTCATCTAAAGTGGTTGAATTTCATTGTTGTTTCATTTTTCAATAGCAAAAATTGACTAAAGAAAAATATGAAGGAATAGGTTTGCAAATTTACTGATTTAGAATCGCATGGCGTGTATTCTTATAGATTTGTTTTCATTTGATTAATGTCAACAATATTAACCAAGTTTCCATCATTTTTTCCATCTTTCAGTATGAATCACTTTAATTTTACTAAACAGTATGAAATTATGAACTACCATGAATAACTGTTTTATGTAGCGTTAAAATTACTCATTATTTCATTAACGAAATGAAGTGTTACTAAAATTTATTCGCATCTTTTTTTGCAGGCTGCTGGACTAAATGCTGCTTTTGCTCGTTCCATTGGTGTGTCTGTGGATTACAGAAGACGTAACAAGTCTGTTGAGTCGATCCTCGTGAACGCTCAGAGGCTAAAGGAGTACAAGTCCAAACTCATCCTATTCCCGGCTCACAACAACAAGAAATTGAGGGCTGGAGAAGCCACTGAAGAAGAACGCAAGGTCGCCACTCAAGTAAGCCAAGTTCTTCCAATCCACCAACCTGCCATCAGGACTAAAGCTCGCGCGCCAACTGAGGAAGAGAAGAAATTCAGTGCTTTCACCGCATTGAGAAAGGTAACTACTAGTTTTATATCTTCTCCTCTACTAGTTTTATATCTATTCCTCATATTATTTTTCTGTCCATTTGTACTAGCTTCCTATTTGTTCCACATGCTAATTTTAAATTTGTTCCAGGCTCGTGCTGACGCCCGTTTGGTAGGAATCAGGGCCAAACGAATCAAGGATGCCGCAGAAAATCCTGAAGATGTAACGAAAAAAGCAAAGTAAATTGAATTTATAATACAACAATTCAAACAACTTTGTTCGTTTGTTTTCTGACCTGTGTCTTTAAATATTATTAAATTAAAAAAAAAATCTTTCCTGACCAGTTCTTTCATTTATTAAACTTCTGTCTTTCGTGGTTGTAGTATATTTGTTTTGGTATTGCACCACGACTGTTCTAATTGGGTTACTGACATGGAAAATATCGAGAAAATTAATTGGTTTGATATTTTCCTCGAAGTTCATTACTCTTAAACAATATACGGTCGCAAAAATTGTTATTTTCAATTATACAAACCTAAATTTGTGCGTTCAATTTATATTTTATTTGATGATGTTGCGATATTTCAAGAACGTATAGCAGTTTTCTTTATTACAAAGAAACGATTTTTGCGCGCTTTAGGATTTGATTGGGATTGAGGCAATGTGGCGGATTAATCACAACATTACAGCGGATTTGAAAAATAAACAATTTATATTCTTAAAATCGAATTATCACAATTTGATCGATTAAAACCACACTATGTATGTCATACATATGAATTGTAGTTAAAATAATACTTTTTTCAACATCGAAACAGTTAATAGAAAAAAAGTACAAGCATCCAAAAATACAAACAACAACATATACGTTTCAAGTACACGAAATGTAAACAACAAATTCGAGCGAGATTTAGTAGAATGGAAGCTGCAGTTCCACGTGGACTGGTCTACTTCATGGTCACTGCAAGAAATAAAATTAGTTTTCAAAACCTAAAATTTTTGTTTAAAATTTCAACATAAATTCCCCTTACTGTGATGACACAGGCGCCCATACCACCCAGGCTCGCATACACAAACGTTTTCAACGCAAGTGCCATGTTTGCAAGCCAAAGTGCAAGTGCTACGATGTAACTTCGCACGTCCAATTTCGCAATGATCGCCTCTAAATCCTTGTGGGCATCTGCACTTGTTCACTCCTTTGCATTTGCCGCCGTTCAAGCAAGGAATTATGCATTTAGCTACAAAGAAAACGATTACATCACAAGGGCATATTCGTTGACAAAATGAGTTGTTCTACTTTTCAAAACAGATTGTTCCAATTTTCCAAAAAGATACTTTTCGAAATTAGTTTATTTTCCTAGTCTTTGGTTATGCTCATCAAAATGCGTTCACGTGTTATGAAACTTCAAAACTACAAACAAAACAAAGCTTTTAGATTGTGTGAACTTACAATATTCACAGTGAAGTCCGTAATAACCTTTCGAGCATTCGCAGGTGTCCTTCTGTATACATTTACCACCATTCAAACACTTTTCGCCGCAAATACCTTTAAAAACAACGAGTTATTAAATTTGAAGTCAATTACTCGAATATATCGCACCTCCTTCGCAATGTCTTCCCTGAAATCCCTCAGGGCAACTGCAAACGCCAGGAGACGTGCAGTTACCACCGTTCATGCATTGGGGATAACACAGAGCTGTTCTGCAGTATTGTCCCATGTATCCTTCAGGACATTGGCAAATCTTCTCGTGGTTGCACCATCCGTGGTTGGCACACTTCTTATCGCACTCTGGGTCAGGACCTGCAGTTAAAAGTAAACGCACTATTGTACATTTAGTATTGGCGTACCTGGTTTTTATACTCTTCATTTTATTTTAAACTTGAACCAAATTTCGTGAATGTTTTACACATCAACCTCCCCGACTTTTTACATTTTTTTTTCCTTCAAAAACAACACGATCCCATCAGAAATTTGTTCTACACGAATGTGTATTTCCAAAACAATCCATAACTTTGTATTTCGCAAGAGCGCATTTGTCAACAATTTTCAGAGAAAATAATTCTTTTATAACCTCTAATTTTTTAAATACCGAAAATGATTGATACAAAACACACTTTTACACACGTTAAAAAATTTCTAGATTTGATTGCTCTATTACTCTATTAATAACTGCTCTAACAAATGGTGGATGCGCCCCTGTACAAATCGTGCACTATACCAAATTTCCCAATTTCGAGAAAACTATTCGTATATCTAAACCGCATTCATGTTTAAGTAGTCGTTTTCTCAAGGATTGTAAAAATCGGCCAGGTTGGTAATACTTCGTAAATTCACCAAATCGCGCGATTAAAATTGCCGTTTGATTTCACAACAAAACTAACTTCGTTGTGAGCATTCTTTCCTCAGCTTGAGTCTCAGAGGCGTCCCATTCAAAGGTCGGCCCTTCCTACTTTCGATCAGCAATCCTATACCAAAAGTGGCGATCCCAGAACTGTTTCCTATGCATGGCAACAAAATACTGAATTCCTTGGGCCTCTTAGGCACGCGACCCTTCGTTTTAATCGAAATCACAGGCGCTTCTAGTATACTCTGATCGAACGACTGCAGTCGATCAAAGTTGTAGTAGTACTTCTTCATTCCCGCTTTCCAAGTGAAATTCACATAGCTCACTTCAGATGGGATTATAGGCAAGTATTTTTCGAAATTCGGATCCAAAATGTAAGGCAGAACGTTCCCGTTGACTATAGCGTAAATTTCCATCGACATACCTGTAAAAATAAAATCTAAAGACCATTCAAACCTAAAATATACACAAATCACAGTAAACCTTTTGGTAAGAACCAGAGGCGCACCCAGGATTTATTTGGGGGGGGGGGGGGTCTGCGTGCGCTTCTGGTAGGCGCAATATAAATAAAATCTCCCAATATGAGATCTAAGCAGTAAACAGACAAACCACTGAACATTTTGACTTGTTTCTCATCAATCCACAAAGCCAAGTCTCCATTGTTCCTAGGATCGTTCTTCGGATCACTCCTGAAAGAGCCCATACTAAAAAGCGAACACGCCAACAGTACAAGAACTCTCATCACAGTCATTTTGAGGCGAAAATTTCCTAGTCACTGGAACTAACAACACTTCAATGCAGACTAGAATGTAATACCGCCGTTGCAGGCCAAGCAGCAGCAAAATTTACAATGCTTACGTAAAAGTAATAAACATTCCCCGCTAGATTTAGATTTACTTGAATCAGGAATTTCTCAGTGCATAAGCGAACGTACCAAAATAAACTGCAACGGCATGACTCACCTTAAACCAAACTGGCATATTGTTATGAGGCATGTATGCACAAACAGCGCCATTAGTACTAGAAAGCTGTATCCACCGCTCCTAAATTGAACACCGCTAAATCCGTGGCTTTCAACCCTACAAAATGCACAAGCACCTATGTTAGTACAACATTAGCAATCTATAACCTATAAGAAACCGGCTAAAGCGATCTTCCGAATTAAATCCCTCACCTGGTTATTCCGACTTTTACACCGCCAACCTTAGGAAACCAACGGAAATTCCTAAGCTATGTACCAAATTTGAAATATGTTTTGGCTATTATCAAACAAACAAAAAAATTGGTAGCCAACTGCCACTGTCGCACTCAGCGCTAAACATGAAAGTTCCTAATATAAATAACCAGCGGTTCGGAAACGGCGGGTCGCGCACCGTTTTTCCAAGTTATGCAGCCCATTTTAAAATAAAAATTCGAGTTTCTGTATTAAGGGAGTAAAACAGAGTAAACCCACTTGAATTTAGAAATGTTTGTTTTATTTTATCCATCCCATTTTCAGTGCGTATCCGGCTTTTTGGTTTTAATTATTTTCTTATACAAACTCGAACAACATATCCCAAGGACAACCTACATAGCTTAGGAATACTAAATGATTACTTTACTCTTAAAAACGGAGTTTTAAAAAAGTTTATTATAGTTATTAAATGATCAAGAAAACAAATTCTCCGCTCAATCGGTCAAAAAGATTCCTGTACATTCTCATCTTATCAACCGAGTAAGGGAAATTCACGCATAGAACTAGTAAGTTCAACGTCATTCAGCCTATGGAACTAGAAGACAATTCGCACATCCTCCTCATGACAAGGACCCAAAGAAAAGTAATCTCCGTGAGATCATATCGACATTATTGTGACAATGCCCGTGAGCCGTTTAGACGTTATTTACCGAAAAATTTTACTAACAAAATTTTTCACCAAGGGTTGGGGAGACCCGGATGGTTTACATAAGTAGGTAACACCCTGTTTTCTTCGCTTTCCTCTACATATTTGGCATATTATCTATAATTTAGCCATCTGTTATTTATTGTTTTTGTAGGCTCATGAAATTTAGGAAAATCGTTTCTAATAGGGCTACTTGTTATAAATTAGTGGATAAAAATCATCCAATTCAAATCACAAAGGTGAGACGAGTTACTAAGTGTTTAGGATACTCCCTAATCAGAATTGTAAACAACAGACTTATTATTACGTGCATAAGATAAAAGTTCCGGTCGGTTACTAGAGGAAGGCAATTTTTAATTTACATTAACATTACTTAAGTAAATTTGGATGCTTAGTGATTGTTGCGCGTAATGTTTGTTTACAACACTATATTTAACTCGGTATTTGTAGTAACGTACTTGCATTTTCATCACTTGCCAAGAGTATGCACTTTTGTAGTTGTTATTCTCATCAAATCATTTCCGCCATCATCGCGCAAAACGAAATCTACAGAGAACTGTTCTAGTTGAGCTCTTTAAAAATGTTTGATTATATTTTTGTAAACGAAGAATCATAATCTTCAAACTAAGTGCCATATTCTTCAGGACGAATTGCAAAAGTTATCAGAACAAATTGCAAAAGTATCAGAACGAATTGCAAAATAAATCACTTTCAATTTCAAAACAAAGTGCAATACTCTTGAAGGCGAACTCCTGAGGTTTTTCCAAACGAAGTTTTATTTTTAGGAAGAGTCATTTCAAGATTATCGTATAACAGAAGGAACATTCAAGACACCATTCGCACATCATTTACCAGGTGTAATTTCACCAGAAATAGAAAATGCGCACTTTCAGATGGTGTTACCGAAAAAATGGAAGTCTGATGACTTTAAACCAATTTGCATACATTTTGCAGGGACTGGCGATCATGTAGGCTTATTTTAATGTTCTAAATGGCAACTGTGTGAATTTCGCTTGAATTTGCAGTACTTCTGGAAAAGAAGAAATTTTATGGTTAAACCACTACTGAAGTGTGGAATCGGATCCATTATACTAGAAAATCCATATTATGGCCTGCGCAAACCTAAAGCTCAATTGTATTCATGCTTACCTTATGTTTCTGATATTTTCGTTATGGGCGGGTGCTTAATTTTAGAGTGCATGGTCTTATTACACATGTGTGAACGAATGGGATTTGGTCCTCTCGGTGTAACTGGATTATCCATGGGAGGACATGTAAGTTTACATTATTAAATTCGGTTTCGGACCATATCTATACAAATAATTTTTCTGCGAAGATGGCTTCATTAGCGGCAAGCAATTGGCCAAAGCCAATTGTTCTAGTACCTTGCCTGTCCTGGTCAACTGCATCATCTGTTTTCACAGAGGTAATCCTTATTGTGATTTCATTTGTTGAGTGAAATCATATCGACTTTATTATTTCAGGGTGTTATGAGTAATGCCATAGATTGGACTTACCTCCAAGAACAATATTTTTCCAATCCGATGTACTGTGATGTCCTTTCCAAAATGTGTCGAATTATAGATGACCCTACTCAATGTGGTTTATTAAAACCAAGTGAGTAAAGATTGCTTATTGATAGTATAAAAATGAATTCTTATCACAATAATAACTAATTTAGTGCTCATTAAATAGGTGCTGCCAGTATCCGCATGTCACTTCCAGAGAAAATTACACCACACGAGGTGCTACAGTTTCTAGGAAACGTTAAAGATTCCCTTTGTACAGAAATGAACGGTGAAACAATGATAGCGTCCAGAGACCTCCGCAAGTTGAATTTGCAAGTGAAAGCTCTACTCACGAAATTCTTGCAAGACAGGCATACGTTAAAACTAAAAGGGACACATGCAATTTGGTTTATGCGGGGATTGATGGATGAATGTACACATTTGAAAAATTTCACAATGCCAGTCGATACATCCCTTATAATAGCTTTGTGTGCTAAAAATGATGCTTATGTTCCAAGAGAAGGATCTTCGAGGTTGGAGGATTTATGGCCTGGAGCTACAGTACGCTATTTAGATTGTGGGCATGTCAGTGCTTATTTGAAGTATTTAGACGTCTTCAGGTAAGTCAAACTTTTCTTTTACAAATTAAAAAAAAAACTAATAAATATAAATTTTTCAGAGATTCCATTGTGGAAGCATTTGAACGAGCGAAGATTTACTGTCATTATTCAGAAGAAAATGTTATATAAGAAGGTTTGCAACAATAATCGCGCTCAAAAGCTTGTGCCTTGATATGTATGTGCGTACCTGAATGTTCCTTCAACCTCATGTATTGTGATATTTTCAATAAATTGACATTCGATATAAAAGGTGTTTATTTCGCTGTTGTATACAGTAGTCTCACTCCCAGTAATCCGGTGTTTTCAGATAAGCCTTTTTGTACCGTATTAACGAGACTGTACTGAGTTTGATAAACTCTTAGTGTAATATAAAACAATTTGTATATTTAAAATTACGTTTAAAATAAATAAAATCGATCTTAAAGCAATAGAAATTTTGGAATCACATCATTTAGTTGATCTCAGAATTAATGGATTAGAGACCTTGAAAATTCTGGGTAGCATATCCGAGAGCGACTGGAATACCTCACTGGAAATTCCCTGAAAAAATGTATTCATTTTAGATTTCATAATTAACTAATAAAAATTTGAGATGAAATTTTAATAACCAAAATATTTTTTCGTATGAAATTTTAACAATCAAATATTTTTTCATACAAAATTTCACCAATGAAAAATATTTTCGCAATGATTCAATTACTTACATGAGGAAGAATAAATTGTAAATTTTTCAAATCAGATCCGCCCCAGGAAGCCATTTCGATCATAAATCCTTTAACACACTTGAATACAAGTTCCGCCCGTTTTTCGCACCAAGAGACGGTCATTTCCTAAATTTCATTTATTAATTTTTATTTTCATAAAGCACGTTTCAATGAATAATTAAAATTGTTAGGGGAAAAATAAAATGATTTGTAAAGTGAAATGAATAGGAAGAGTGTAATTAATGTACAGAGAGAATAGATTGGGAGAGTAAATTAATAAAGAAAATGCGCTTACCTCAGACATTTCAAAAGTCAACAGAAGCGGTAAAGTAAGTAAAGTGATGTCATTGGAACAAGCTGTCTTCAGAATGTTACGCAACCCCAACACAACAGGATGTCTGCTGTTAATTTCAGAACCCTTCAGTGATTCATCAGCCACAATGTGGAAAATTGCATGTACTTGCGATAAATTAGAATGCTTTGTCATGTAAAAGTCTCCTGGTTGGAGATATTTACTATTTTTCCTGACTATGGCGGATGCTGACTTATTTTGACTATTCAAGTCGGTTATAGTCTCCAATTGATCTTCTATGTTGGCGAAATGAAAATCAGTTGATCTTTGGCATACCTCTCTAAAAGCTGTATGTAAATTATTTCGTATTACTTCAAGATGTAATAAATATTTTGTACAAGAAACAAATTTGAGCGCGTATAGCTTGTAGTAAAATAAAAACTATCTACAAACTTGAAGAATGTAAAATCTTGTGGATAATAATCATCTGAATTTTCTTCCAGATTATTATAAGTACACGTAAGAAATTATACATAAAAATTTACCTTTTGTAAATCGCGAATTGACGACATTATCTGTAGTAAGAACCAAACCATGAAGATCATTCGAATATAAGGCTAAGGAAGTTTGCAGTAGATGCGGAGTTGGTTCTGCTCTGAAATGAGATTGGGATTATTTACCTTATTGTAGAGTAATGATAGATATATTGTTTATTTTACAATAAGTGTAGAAATGGAAATCAACGTACAATTCTTTGTTCGTTAAACAAAGATCCATCACGTTAGCAGAAAAAATTCGTATGTTGTGCATTTGTTTTAATTGGGATCCCAAATGTATGGTGAAGCTTTCTTCTAACATTGGCGTTTCTGAAGTATTCTCATTTCTCCCGTAATAGATGTCAGAAATTGGTGCGACCATGCTAGTAAATAATACATTTAGTGCATCGAATCGATGGGTATTGTAATTTGATGTAAATAAATGTACAATTATTAAGTGAACCTTGTAGCAGGTAAAGACGATGTAGTTTGATTCTCCTCCAACATTTGCATCAACCAAGCTCTGTACTCCCTTCTTTGGGTTTCCTTTATCGTTTCCAATTCGCTAATCAATTTCACACGTAGAAGAGTTTGCACTTCAAAATGTTGAGTAGCCAATTCGTTTATTTTACTTTCTGTCATATCTGTTTCTAATCGATCTATGGCTTCACTCATTTCATTCGATTGCCTATGACAGTAGGAAATTTAGTACTTCCCATGGTCTCATGGTATATTTTATTATACTATTCAAAGCGAAATTTTATTTATGTCATGTATAATCACCATGAATATTATTTGTATTATGTTCTCTAAAACATCACGTAATAATAGTTCTCTATTTTTACCACATGGAAATTTTTATCTACCTTTCAGATAACGCCTGAATTTCTAAATCCCTCTCTTCACAAAGCTTTCGCACAGTTTGTGCATACATCTGCTCTAGTTGGATCATAGTGTCCAAAGCTGGAGAATGCACCATTTTGTGATATGTCGTGGCAAATAATTCTTCATCTGATGCGCAACGCCTTTCTCCGTAATCCGATAATTCCTACCAAATATTGTTAAATTAACTCATTCCTTCTTAATATTAATATACACAGGATAAATTGACAGAGTACCTCACGTATTAATCTTTCCCATTCTTTCGTGACATCTTCGAAATTAACTTGATTCGATTTAACGTTTTCTATTATATCTGCTGTTGTGGTTGTGTACATATCAGTTCGCCATTCGAATATGAACCTTGTTAATTGGCTTTCTAAATCTGCAATATTTCTTGATTCAATTAAATTCTTCTTCATTTGTTCAGTATGAGATGTGCCACAATTGGTATACCATTTTTTCTTAGCTATAACAATTTTACGAAAACACTTACCATTTTCTAAATAAATTTCTAGGTTATTATCCTTTATAATTAATTGAACCAATTCGACAATAGGCACTTCTAGCGGTATACTAATTATCTTTTCCGCTTTTGCGCACCCATCGTTGTAATACGTAAATGTTTTTGTACTCTCGAACATTTCAACTTTTAAATTGGAATAATTTTTGAACAGGTGTAGCCATAGAAATGCAGCCAATTCACGATTTCTCCGCGAGGGGGCGCAACATATACTACACTCGCAAATCCTTCATCTCTTTATAAAGATGAACCAAGATCTTATGAAAATTGCAAGTGTATTAAAAAGGGATTTTACTAAATTTACTTACCTTCACCACGGTATATATCGATATCTAAATCCTTATCTATCACGTATACGGGTAATTTTGGTAATAAACGCATGGATAGCTGGCAAAATGAAGAAGTAAAACTACACATTAGTAGGAAAAATTTATTTCTTCTTTACATTAACAATATTTCAATTTTCCCATAAT
The DNA here is from genome assembly GCA_033557855.1 of Hydrochus callosus. Lineage (NCBI taxonomy): Eukaryota > Metazoa > Arthropoda > Insecta > Coleoptera > Hydrochidae > Hydrochus > Hydrochus callosus. The sequence continues at coordinate 73,193 of JAUIMY010000002.1, read as the reverse complement.
AACTTGTTCCAATTATAATAACGCCTTATTTCAATTACAATACATTGTTCGAATTATTATGAGAAAATTACAAACAAGTCAACAGCACTATGAGGATACAAGTACCCATAGAGAACGGAAGTTTCTGCAATATAGTTTCAATACCAAAAAGGTAAAAAGGAATTGTTAGTTCTCTCATATAAACTTATTTTCTCTTATACGTACGTACATAACACATTTAATTTAGTTCAGCCGCAATTACAATGTTTCTGTAGGAATCGACGGTGGGAAGAAATCATTAGGTTTTTCGGTACTATTTTTTTAAAAAGAAATATATAGTTTATTACAGTATATTTGGTTTTATTGCAGGAGAAACGATACGTATTCAGCTAAGAACCGAAAACGCCAATTGATTTTTTCACTAATCAATTTTTTCGGAGGCTATTTTCACAGTATTGTGCTTTGATTTGAGAAATCGGTATGTCACAAATAAAACACACATTGTTTGACGTACAACATGAAGTTGAAATGTTCGAAAGTACACTCAATTCCACTTTTTTCCGGATTAATATGACCATAGGTTGTATTTGCTTAAAATTTCCCTCGACTTAAAGTCAGCTATTCTGTACTCGAAAACGTAAGCTATCAACTTTTTAGCACTTCATATAGTCTAGTTACGACTGCAAGGAGACATGTCAACAAATGGCTATTCTTATTTACAACGTTTCCAATTTTGGTTAATCCCAAAATCATTTTAAAACGATGAATTGTATATTTATGCAATCAGTCTCAATATTTGTATTATTTATTTTTGACTTAATTTATTCCGCTTTCTGCCCTAAATCTCATTTTCGTGACAAAATTTTAGTATATTCGAGTCGGTTTTCAGCATGTTCAATGGTTTGGAATTCACGTTGATGTAATTCACGCACCCCATGAAGCCTTTATAGTAAGGGGAGGGTAGGCCGGGCGGTAAAAACGGCACACCTCCTATCCACAGTTTAGAGTTCGTACTCAGCGAGATGGCGCCACTATCTGAAACACCTTTCACTGGGGGATTCCCATCAACGGAGATGAAACCCATGCGTTTCCTCCTCTTCACTTGGATAAGGTGCCACTCTCCATCGTCCACTTTCGTTGTGGACCTTATGGCCCAGAAGTTCTTCTGCCTGCCTAAGTTGTAGCTCAGTTCGGGGTACCCGTTCACTATGGCTACGGAGAAGTACTCTTCTTCTACGGTTCGATTCTTGGCTTTGCTCCTCCAGAGGACCAAACCGTTTGGAGTGGACGTGCGGAGGCTTATTTCGTATCGGTTGCCTCTTTCGCCTTTTCTCCTGGGGAGCATGCATCGTATCACGGTATGTGGTTTGATATTATGTCCGTTTGACCAAAAGTCCATTAGGACAAATGTCCATTCGGCTGAATGTCCTTTCGGCCAAATGTCCATTCGGCCAAATGTCCGTTTGATCAAATGTCCATTCGGCTAAATGTCCATTCGGCCAAATGTCCATTCGGCTAAATGTCCTTTCGGCTAAATGTCCATTCGGCTAAATGTCCATTCGGCTAAATGTCCATTCGGCTAAATGTCCATTCGGTGAAATGTCCATTCGGATAAATGTCCTTTTGGCCAAATGTCCGTTCGGTTAAATGTCCATTCGGCTAAATGTCCTTTCGGCCAAATGTCCATTCGGCTACATGTCCTTTCAGTCGAATGTCCATTCGGCTAAATATCCTATCGGGCAAATGTTTGGCCAAAGGAACATTTGACTGAAAGGACATTTGCAGGTGTTACTAAAATGTTAGTTGTTTAGTGCCATACCGTAATGAGTCGTCTAAGACGAAGTCGGAGTCGTCCTCGTTGTCGTAGTCAACGTTCAAATTGTTCATCTCTTCTACTATATCTGCGTAACCATCATACTCAATTTCTTCTAAAATGTAATTGGATTCCTCATCCATACTTCCGTTAGCACTTAACTCCAAATTTGTTAGTGAGTTACTGGGTTAGTGATCATTTAAAAGCGGCCTTACCTTCTATATCCCCTATTTTTATACTGGAGGAACGTTCCTCCGTTGAATTTGATTGCTGTACTTGCGTCCTTCACTGGAACATCGATTTCAAAATAATTCGAATGATTGAAAGCTCAGCTGATGTAAACCGAAGTTATGACTAATGATGTGCAGACTCACATGTTTCGCAATGTTTGCCCTTGTAACTAGAGTTGCACAAGCAAACGTAATTGTCGAAGTGGGGCACGCAAATCCCGTTGTTCAAACAAGGATTTTTCGATCTTGGACAAGGTGGACCGTCGTAGACTCCAACTTGGAACGCGCATCCGGAAGCATTCAAAGTTGCGAATGAGCACTTGGGAAGTTTCCCTGTTATTGGAAATGGTTGCCCGTTTAACGCCACTTTCTGTATGGCACCGCCGAAGCCTTTACTGACTCCAACTAATCTATGCATGTCTTGGAGGGCTGCAACTGAACCTATGAAAAACGGCAGTTCCAAGTTTAGTTCGGTGAGGGCTAGACCAGAATAGCCTCGGACTAAAGAGGAGTTGTCCACTTTGAGAGTGCCTTCCCGACCGTTCCGCGATATGGTGACGCAGTGCCAACGTTCCAACGTAATCTTTTCTTTCGATCTGGAAATTGTAATGATGCCCATGATAAGAGTAGGTATGTCTTTTTGAATCATCGTTCGAACTCACGTGATATTAGCTATACCACTTCCTAGATTGAATCTGAATTGGACGTATCCGTGGATTAGGGTCAGAGAGATGAAGTCTCCTCTTCCGTTTTTCAATTGGCCGTTGTATAGTATCAGTGCGTTGTGGACTTTCGAACGAAAGATGATCTCTATGGAGAAGAATTTACTCACTCCTTCCAATTTGGGAAATTTCATGTAACCGGTGCCGTCGAATTCCGGGATGGTTGCTTGTAGAGTTTTGTCGACTGTGGGATTTTTATTAAAACTGATTAAATTCTAGTCTTGCAATTGTTATTAAACCGGTGCCCAACGTAATAGCGTTGTTGTAAGAGTGCACTTGATAATAACACAACAAAACAACAAGAGCCGTAGTACGTAGCATGAATGTAAGTCTTTGCGATGCGTGGCCGAAGGGCGGCCGCCGCGAGGCGGCCGCTTTAAGTTTTTAAATTCATAATGCATCCGATTGTCGAACTTTCTTCTCCTAATGCAGTCTTACAACGATATAATGATGAGAAAAGCCGCATACCGTGTTCACAAAACGATCCTTTCCTATTCAGCGGACACTTGCAGTAAACCTGACCACCAACCGAACTGCAAATGCCATCACTGCAGGGATTGGACGAGCATGCGTCCAAGGCGGTTTCGCAGAAGTTCCCCGTGAATTTCGAACTGCACTCGCATTTGTACAAGTTCGATTCGAGGGTGACGCAGTTTCCGTTAGCACAAGGCTTGCTGGAACAAGGATCTCCACCACATTCGTAAATCCCCACACTTCGCACAATCCATTCGTTCTTCCTCTCCTGCAGCGTATGAGCTTTTCGACCTATTTTCAATTTCCTTATGCACCCTTGGAATCCGCGAGAAGTACCGATATTGTCGTAAACCCTAAATAAATAAGTCATGTGCATCGCTAGTCAAAAAGGTGCGCCAGCTTGCGAACGTGGCCTTTTGTCATCTCCAAACAAAAGAACCCAAATTCCTTATAGCCAATCCGATATCTCTTCTATTCTATCAGATCTGATATGGGATTCGATTGCAAGTGATGAAAGTTTCGCGAAAATAAGATTGTACGAATTTTAAAAGACTACATTATTTCTAATGAAATTGATAAGCTGGCTTCTTCGTCCAAGTCATGTTATTTACCTGGAGTGATTAGTCGGGATGAATCCCACGAAAGTATCCTCCATCAGATCAAGGGCCTTCAAGTTTCCCCTAGAAAATCCCGCCATTTCTTCCCCATCATCCAGTTTGAGCAACCCATCTTTCTGGTAACGTTTAACAACGATCCTATGCGCCTTCTTCAGTTGGATCTTATCTAAGGACGTGATGACAACCGGTCCGTTACCTAAATCGTAACGGAACTCCACAACTCCTTTGACTAGAGCCAAAGACACGAAGTCCCCGGAGCCGTCAGCTTTATGCTGATTGTAGAGGATGATCCCCTCATCATCGTACGCCACGAACTCTACCTCAATGCTCAGCTTGTGGTATGCTTTGAGTGGTTTCATTTGCACGTAAGACCGTCCAGTAAACGCGGGGACTTCGTAAATGGCGCGGCTGATTTCCGTGTCGCACAAATTCCCAGTGAAATTCTCATGGCAAACGCACATGAACGTAGCTGAAGGCAGATCGACGCAGGTGCTTCTGTGATGGCAAGGGGAAGAACTGCAAGCTCTGAACTCGTCTATGTTCGCTGGAATTAATTTAGCAAATCTAACCTCTTTCTGGACGACTTTTTGACGGAAAATTGGTTATGGACGCCCAATGACATTTCTAAACTTTGTTTTCTGGTTAGATGTCGTATTTTAGTGGCTTTTTAAAAACTGGGAAATTTTGTAAATTTCAACTTTTGACTCTTCTGTTTAAAAGATTGCCGATCTGTGGCGTAGGGTGAATCGTGCCCAATGGCCTCGAGAGACAGAGTGTCGTGAAGGTGTTTTGAGCGGATGCGATAAGAGCGTAGAACCGGGGCAGGTAAAAAATCCCATGATTGTTTAAATTGAAGAGGACGAAGTATGAAAATAACGGAAACTCACGTATGCACTCTTGTCGATCTGCTGACTCGGAATAACCAGGTTGGCACGTGCACGCTCCGGAAGAACAATGACTGTAAATTATGAGGCAGTCGGAATTTTCAGCACAAATGTCACCCAAAAGGGCAGTGATGATTCTTATGGTTGCTGGGGTAGGCCGGTACGCCGCCGCGTGATTCGTACCTGTAATTCATTGTTTTATATAGATTCGTGTACAGCATCCTCTCTACATTGTTTGGTGCAAATGTCTTAAATCCTTTGATTATGTTGTCTTTATAATCAAACGTTATAGGTTGTTTGGTTTGATCAACGACAAAACAATTGCATTAAAGACTCATAAAACCATAGATCTGTTCTAATAAGGCTAGTACTCTAGTACTACTATAATACTAGAGGTTAGTACTCTAGTAGCACTCACCGCGAGTATTATGCGCAGAATCGTATTCTGGCCCAGCGAGTTCATTTTCAATTGACGCGTCTAATTCAGGAGGGTATGGTGCACTTTGAGCTGGCCTAAGCAGCAATCCGCTTCTTTCGTAATAGTACCGAGAGTCTGGAGAAAGGAGATGCCTGGTCGACTTGGACAGTGGTGAGTTAGAGTCGTCTGGTTGAGTGAACTGAAGAGGCGTGTATCTTCTAATTGGCCAATCAGTTCCGGGGAACATGTCCTCTACGAAAATTATTTCCCATTAACCAGTCTGGAGAGTTAGGATTGTGCGCACGCGCCGCAATATCTGCGCACAATCCTGACTCCATAAACTATTCCATCATTGTTATAGGAAGAAAGCTAGTACTTTAAAACTAGAAATACACGTTTTCTTTTTCTTTGCAAACTACAGACTTGGCGAAACAAAACCAACAATTTCGATGGTGCGTGGAATAAGTGTATGTTAAAATTGAATGAGAACCTTTGCAAATCCCAAAAGCTTGCACAACGATGTCCTTCTGTAAACGGCACGCGACCTTCTTCAGCTGACAGGCGTTTGGATAAGTTTGGCCGTCACTGCCACATACTATCTAAGAACGGATTGTGAATATTATAATAGGCTTTCGAAAGGTTTGTGGGACAACTTTTGTTTTCAAACTGAATTATTTTTAGTCTTTAAAATAATAAATGAAATTTATTATAAGGGTCAGATGAACAAAAACGCCCAAGGCACCATCTAGTATACGTGAAATTCATACTTGAGAGTCGATCTCATCAGAACAATCAGTATGGCATTCGCAAATAGCGAGGCGCGTCCTCTCAACGCAAACTGCCCCAAAGTGGCAAGTCAGCTCTTTGCAATTCGTAGGCTGCGCCGCCACAAGGTCAGCTGGAAAATTAAATTGATTGAAAAATTAACTCGACCAAAATAAATATGCGACTAATTATAATACTGAACGCGACGTTTCCCGCCTTTACCTGGCACGCATCCATTGGGACCCAGAATTTTATTATGGCTGGTGCAAATGGTACATTTCTGGCCTTGAATGCCTGGTTTACAGACGCATCTGCCTGTCATTTGTTCACAATCGTCACGTACAGAACCGAACGTTGAACAACCGCACGCTAAAATGATAACAATATTAATAATAATAATAACTATAACATGCTAAAATGATGAATTGATCGTTTAGTCTACATACGTATGCATCCGTGGTGTCCTGAGGATATCTTCGGCAACCCCCAATATCCAGGTTCACAACGATCACACTTAACACCCCCAACGCCAGGTCGGCATTTGCATTGTTGCGTTTCTGCATCGCAAGTATCCGAAATCGACCCCAATTTATTGCAACCACAAGGCGAAGAACACCCAGCTTGATTAGGTCCTTGAGCAGCCGTTTTGCCATCAGGACAGCAGCCATACCAACTAGTCTCGCAGGTGTTCGTTTGCGAGATCACCTCATCAGCTGCAAAAGACTTAAATTAACCCAGATGAACCTGGAACTATATCTTGAGCAGTTCTTTTAAAAGGGCGGTAAGTTTATTTGGGCTAAATAACTGAAGACTATTGACGAATACCTTTTAAACAACACCTGGAAAATCGCGTAGTCTGATGACAGTAACTCCCAGAAGGGCAATCTTGCCTATTAGCGCCGTTTCCGCAATCCAACTCCCTACCAGTAACTGGATCAGTTAATGGCTTCTCACCATTGCAGGGCTTCACCTCCATTCCTACAGATGGAATTAATTTAAAAAATTTGACTCCCACGACCCAGCAAGCAAACAGGTGATAAAGGTACTACAAAGCTCGTATCAAACTGCTATAAAGCTCCTTTAAAATTCCCAACATACTATAAAACCCATAAAACACTCCTCTGTGGTGAAACGCCTATAAAACATAATTCTATTTTCTTTGAAAGTATAAGATGCCGTGCCTTGACACAAGTCCAGTGGCCGCAGTCGCAATTCCTCCTGCCTTTGGCACGCCTCCATTTTCATAGCGCAAAGCGAAGGGTAAATGCGCAAGTCGGATGCGCAAACTGGCTTCGTGGTGCTCAGCAGCGCAGCGCTAACGCAATCGAATTGGCACGTGCAACGTGGAAAATTGTCCGGCCCAACTTCGCAAGTCGCCGCGAAATCGCAGTGAATATCTCTACAAGCTTCTTTTTCCACGGTAACATCCGTGATGGTGAAACGGTCAGGACTCGTGATGTCCGTATCTAGGTTCGTTTCGGCATTGGTCATCAACGAAGGAAATTGGGTGGCTGTTGGAAATAGGTTCATTAAATGCAGTACTGCCTCGATGTTCCTGCTCGGGTTCCTCTTCATGCAATGGGATTAATGGAATTGCTGTTCAAAAGTTAAGGTTGTTGTGTAACCAGAGTTCTGTCAGGAAGTCCCATAGGATTTTACATTTGGCGGAGGCGCTGTGATAGGATTGTGAGGCGCGGGTGTGTACCAAGTAAATTCTTATGACTTGCGGCAGAAGTCTCGTCGCTACTCCCAACTTTCAACAGCAATTAAATTCTGCGGCTTGATTCTAAGAGGAACAAAGTCAAATAGAGGGTCTTTCAAGAAAGAGGCGTAACTCCACAGGATAACAGTTTAGGAAGCGAGCCATTAGAACCAGACCACAGATTTCTTTCGGGTGGGTAGTTCAAGGGGATGACGTACTAAATGCACCGGCGATCGGGAACCTCTCCCTGCAGTCTCCGTAGAATACGACACTCAAAGGAATTGAATTTGGGGGTTGAAGGCAAGAAGTTTTCTGCAATTCGCACTCGTTGGAATACGTTATCATATTGGACGCGCAGACGGGCTCGTTTCCGATCCCTTCGCAATCCGTAGGGCAAACGCATTCACCCGCTTTGCAGTGAGCGCCGAATTTGCACTCCACGCCCTTACACATATCTGGAAATCATTGCGTAACTTGAATGCGCTCATCGATGATTACCCTTCAGTCGTGTGAGTGTTGTACGATGAAGACACCCAGCCCCCCATCCCCCCAAGGCAATATTGTTAGCGAGGAAGTGTCTAAACTAATGCTCCTTTTTAAACTGATTTGTTGCCTAGCAACGCCAAAATACGGGAAAAATTACATCCAAAAATTATCTCACCGCAATTTCCTTTGTATGCTACGAGAACATACTGTTGATTTTTACAAGACGCCAATTGCAACTCGCATTCATTCGTATACGTAGTGCCGTCTGTTCCACATACAGCTCCTTCTGGTAACTACGGAAATATGATCATTGAAATCACATCGTCAACGTAATCATTATCATGGGATGAGCAACTGTTATTTAAACGAGTTTCACTGTCATCTTATCATTGCCATCATGATTAAAATTATTATCATCAAAATCATCATTATCATCATTAAAATCATCGTTATCGTCATTTACTAAATCATCAACATCAAAATGATCATTAATTGAATCATCGTCATTAAAATCATCATTATCATCAATAAAATCATTACTATAATTATTATCATTACTATCGTTATCATCATTAGCATTATTACACACTATATCATTACATCCATTGAACTACTCAAATTGCACTTAATTATGTATCTGGAAACAATTGGCACTCTACCTTGGTATTGTCACAATTTTGTGGACAAACGCATCTGCCCTCCGTGCTGCCGTTGTTCTGGCAAGTCGAGTAAAAATCGCACTTTTTATTCTCGCATCCATCTGAGAACAAATATTAAAAGCCCATTACACTTGTGCGGTGTATCGGAATACGCAACTGATAATGCGCTGCACTTACTGCAGGGTCCGTTGTAAAGCACCCTGATCTCCCTGCGGTGCTTGCACGCCTCCACCCTGAGCTTGCATTCGTTTCCGTAAGAAATCCCGTCTGAACCGCAAACTGGTTCGAATTCCGCAGGACAAATGGGACACTCGCAGTGCGCGACTCCTGAACGTTCCAAACAAATGGCACCGAAATGACATTCGTGTTCGCTGCAAGGGCCCATCTCCCCGCATACGCCGCTGTAAGCTACTTCGACGGTGGTTCGGGAGATGCAACCGGCCCTTTTCAATTCGCATTCTGAAGGATAGGTCCTCCCATCTTTCGAGCAAACAGGACGCATTATGGGCTCGCATTCGGGAGGGCACTCGCACCGCGCTATCCCGTATTTGTTGATGGAGCATTCCTCTCCTAAGGTGCAGCGTACGCTCGTGCACGGGTTCACACCTTCGTTTGGAGAAGAATCTTATAGTAAATAAGGCACAAGTGGATTTGCAGTCTGGGAGGAACAATACAGACTAAGTTTCCTTCCTTTCATAACCAAAATGCATTGCCTGTTTAAGGTTTTTATTTTCGCGCCTGCAAATTTATTATAGGAGTATTAACCGCCCCGGACTGCATGCAGATCAGTCGGTACGTGAGTGGCGACTTTAGGTCCACGAGATCATTTCGTTAATTTTCTTTGAAATTTCGAATGGGTAATAGGATGCCCTTAATTCTTCACCTCCTTCTGCTTCGATCTGTTGCAATGCACACGTTTTCCGTGAGATAGATATGTATCACGGGTACACTACCTCTCACACAAGGCAGACTTTAGCAAAACGTTTGAAAGAACCAAGAAAATAATGCTCAAACAACTTGTACATCAACAAACAAAAAAAAAACAAAAGCAAACAATAAAAAAACTTCCGAGGCAATATAACAGTATGTAGATCGATTTGATGAGGTGACAACTAATGGTTATCGGGAAACTATAGAGAGAACAACCCGCTCTTTGTGTAACGCGTATTGATTAAAGTGTTTGATACGCTATAAAATGAGCTTTTATCTCCTAGCATTTCAACAGCGCTTGTTTCAGTGATATTTCCAAAACAATTGAATCAACCTGTCATGTTACGGCAATTTTTCCCCGTTAGTAAGGTGTACAAATAGAAACAGATGAATTATAGGGCACAACATTATACATCTTGCGGTAACTCATCTTCATTGTTACTAGTATGTTTCAACTTCAACTCGCATTTACTCGTAGGTATACGTAGTGCCGCCTGTTCCACATAATACTGCTCCTTCTGGTAACGACGGAAATATCACTGAAATCACTTACTTCGTCAACGGAATTATTATCATTAAGTAACTGTTACTTGAACTTATTTCACTATCGTCTTATCATCGTCATCATTATTATCAATAATTGATCATTATCATCAATGAAATCATCATGATCCACAATGAAATCATCATTAATGAAATCGTCATTATCATCATTAAAATAATCGTTATCATCATCATCAAAATCATCATTAAAATCATTGTTATCATTTCAACAGCGCAACTCAATTTAATCGTAACACAGACAATATCACAAAAATATGTTGTTTCGTTGAACGAAGTTGTAATTTATAGAGATAGAAATTAGGATAATTCAAAGATTGTAAAAATTAGGATAATCCAGAGCTTGTAGCGTTTTTATCGAACTATGCTTTCAGTAACACGAAAGCGAACTAATCAGCTGAAGCCATCGGGCAGTCGGATTGAAGGGTACACTCCTACAAGTCTACTTCAAGAAAGCGACCCAGCCCACGCGAGCCTCGATTCTGTGTCTTCAACCTAGAGGGAATCAGGTTCTAACCTTAATCCTACCAAATACCCCATTATATCATTCCCATATCCTATCCCATTTTCCAATGCGCTTCAGCCAGCATCGAAGATTATGGTTAATATCCGCCTTGGGGAAGGAAACATCAGTCAGTGGGAAAAATTGGGAATTTTACAGCGAACGAGTGGGCCCTCCGCGGAGGGCTACCTCGTGGAATATGGGAGAGGCTTGAAACAATCACACAATGTTTTACCTAAGGGAAACGGATCCCATCAGGGGCTGCACTGCCCAGAATCGATTACTCATTCAGTCGTTTTTATTTTCGTTTTGTATCACATACTACAAAAGAGACATTATACACTGAAAACACTTTGTGGGCGTTCGCATTTATTGAAAACTAAACAGAGCAACATGGACTAAAATTGAACGAATGGGAACTACCAGCGTGTGTCGTTCTAAAACTTCCGTTCTGGATAGAATCTTTGAGTATAATCGATGATAGTATTTAAGTAAAATCACATTTTCGAGTGTTATTGAAAATAGGTGAAATCGCGCTTGAAATTAATTTTCGATTCAATAAAAACGCTACGAACTCTTTCATCTTAAGTTAGGTAAAATAACGAACCAGAACTGCATTTCCCACGATATATGATATTGATAGTTTTTCTGGATCTGCATGCTTCCTGTTTCAAGAAACACTCGTTAGAGTACGTTTTTCCATCTGACCCGCAAACTGGAGTGAATTCTAGCGGACAAGTATCACCGCACTTGCACACTGGATTACGGTTTTCGTCTATCTGACAAATTTCAGGTTCCGAACAGTGCACTCCAGCACAAGGATCTGCAAGACAAATTCATCTGAATTGGAAATAAAAATTATCCGTTGTGAAATTGTTGGCGACAAATTCAACAACCACCTATTGTTGAAATTTACCACGAAGTCTCGTCACGTAATTCGTTAATACTTCGTTACGTTTCGTACTCCAGTACAGCTCGTCATGTATTTCATTAGACAGTCCATTAGGCGCTTACCGCATTTCCCTGAGAACTTTATGGTGATATTACTTTTGGTGTTGCAGGCTGCTTTCCATAGTTCACACTGGTCTTTGTAATCTACTCCGTCCGAGCCGCACACAGGTCTCGAAGCTACGTGATCTCCATAATTTGGGCATTTGTCCGGGCACTGACAGCTGGCATTTCTGCCGTCGGAAAATGCGACACATCGCGCTCCGAAGCCGCATACCTTGTCACGACAAGGGTCACTTTGCTCTGGAAATGGGAAAAAAAGAATCGTTCGTTTCGGAGCATTCCAGTTGCTCCGAAATTTTCACACACAGTGTGCTGAATGCTGTTTTCGCCAGAATTACCGCGCTTCATTAGTAGTCATGACGCTCACTGTATTGTTTTAGTTGATTTTCTATTCTCAAAGGTAATAAATTCACAGTGAACTTCATGCAGGGTGAGTTCAGAAACTTAGTTTCTCTTATTTCGAACGTGATTGATGTTTCAATGCGCGAGGATTCGCTTAATTTATTTTGATTAGTATTGAGAAGCACTGGCACGAAAAAGACAGAGACAGAGGGAGAAAGAGGGCAAAAGGGCGCAGTTGGATCTGGAACCTTTAGGATGCAATGCGCATGCGCAGTAGTACGTTAAAACGTTAACATTCACAGCTGAGCATGCGCACTAGTTTCGAATTGGTTCTGAACTGACTTTGCAAACACAATATTAAAAGTCCGTTTTGAAGAGTATAACAGGCTAAACCACCTATTCGGAAATCGCCCTATGAAGGAAATAAATTTCAAAAATTGTTTTCTAAATGATAGCAGGTGTTATTGTAAGGAAGTTTTATCGGTGACCATGTCATCCCGTAATCACTGGTTTGTACGCAAAACTTCTTAGAAGTAATAATTAGGGAACATCGTTCGATATGCTAGGAAGTTATCGCGACAACCACAACAAGTGTTGACCGCCCGTTCTGGGTCCGTAGCCATGGCAACAAGGGGGTGGCGCGCTATATCCTCCTGTTCTAGTGGTGGTTGCGATAGTTCCTACAAGTTCAAACCACTGTGCACTGTATACAGTGTTCAAATTACACGCGCACTCACCTTTAGGGAATACGTAACAACCGGATGAGATTTCGTTCCAATAGATCAGGACCAATAAGATTGGGCACGTGCGCGTAAAGTGCACCATACTCATTTCACTCGTCTGGAAATGTTGATCCTTCACTCTTTTAATCTTTCAGTCACCCGGAAACGAAACGTACGCTCCCCCGTACGCAGAGGAGCGTTGTACCGATATTTTAGCGAAATTCCATCGTTAAACGCTGTTTAATTAACGTTCTATTGTGTTCCATGCCACGTGGCTTCGGCATCACCGACTTAAGTCACTCGACTGAGGGCCAAATCATCTCTATTCTAAAACACTTACCCCAGTATTTTCAAGAGTGATTTTTAAAAATTAAGCACAAAACTGTAGAATCCCCAAGTGCATTCGTATGGAATGTTGTGAGGCTGTCAATTGAAACTGTCAATAGAATTGTCACCGAACTGTCAGTGGAAATCGTGTCCGGTAATAGGATTCAACGTAATCATCTGAAGAATTTATATTTGAAAAAGCCATTTTTGACTTCAATAGTGTTAAAACCGTCAAAAATATAAATTGAAACAGTCAATAGCTTTAATTAAAACCGTCAATAGTATCGATTGAAATCGTCAATGGTATTCATTGAAACTCAACATCAGCTGTCAACATCAATGGTATTCATTAAAACCGTCAGCAGTATGCATTGAAACTGTCAATACTATGCGTTGAAACTGTCAATACTATACGTTGAATCTGTCAATGCTATGCGTTGAAACTGTCAATTGTATGCGTTCAAAGCGTCAAACCGCGGATAGAATTCATTCTGATCACCGAAAACGGACGACGGTGCTGTCGGAGCAAATGGGGTGAGATTGCGGTGTTATCGAGTGCGCCTTGAATGCAGGTCAATAACGCGCGAATAGAAACGTCAAAATTGCCTTTCAAAATAATGACTGCTCGCTACTTGATCTGTATTTACTGTCAGTGGGTACGGAGACGCACGAAGGAGCACGATCGATGCGAACGTTTGAAAAGGCGCGATCGCGCGAACTACACACAGGTTGAAACGCCACTGACTGTGAGGTGAACGGCGCCAGCGGCGTGCCCTTCTAAGCGGCATAATCTGCACTACAGGTATATATCTCAACTGCAATGTAGGAGCAAGCGCCATATTGATTTTAGGTGGCGAAGAGTTAGTAAAGATTCTTGCGAGCACGAGAATCTGGCTCCTCGAGGGATGAAAGCCCGCTTGTTATGAGTCGTCGAAACGAAACTTTCCGTACTGTTTGAAACGAATTTCCTCGCGCTTTTCAAAACATTCGTATTATTCGAACCGAGTTTTTCATGGTGTTCCAAATTGGGCTTTTCGTAATTTCCGAGGCGATGTTTTCCTCACTCTTCAGAACGATTCTCCTCCCTGGGGGGGGTTGTGGGTGGTTTGGGGACGCGGGGATGATTTAAAGGGCGGTGATGATTCGGGGAAGTCGGAGTTATTTGAGGAAGTGGGGTGTTATTTGAGGAAGTGGGGTGTTATTTGAGGAAGCGAGGGTTGTTTGAGGAAGTGGGGATTATTGAAGCTTTTTGGTTGGTTTTAAGGGTGGGGGTGATTTGAGAGGCGGGGGTTGCTCTGTTGGGGAGGTGCAGGGTGGTTATGGGTAGGGCTGAGGGTGGTTTGAGATTCGGGGGTTGCTTGATGGGTCGGGGGGGGGGGGTTGAGATGTGGGGGTTGTTTGGTGGTTGAGATACGGGGTTGTTTGGTGGGTGGGGGTGGTTGAGAAACGGGGGTTTTTCGGTGGGTGGGGGTGGTTTTGGGGTGGGGGTGGCTTTGGGGTGGGGGAGGTTTTGGGGTGGGGGAGGTTTTGAGATGGGGTTTTGGATTGGGGGTGGTTTGGGGATGAGGGTGGTTTGGGGGTGATGATGTTTTAGGGGTGCGAGGGGTTAGAGGGGTTAGAGGGTGGGGTGGTTTGGCGGGTAGGGGTAGTTTGACGGTTAGGGTCTTTTGGTGAGTGGGGGTGGTCTGGTGAGTGGGGGTAGTTTGGTAAATGGGGGTAGTTTGGTGGGGGTGGATTCTGAATGGGATGGTTTAAGATGAGGGGATTGGGTAGATGGGGGTGGTTTGAGATGCGGGGGTTGTTTAGTGAATAGGGGTAGTTTGAGATGCGGGGGTTGTTTCGTGGATGGGGGTAGTTAGAATACGGATAGAGGTGGTTTAAGATGCAGGGTGGGGATAGGGGTAGGGGTAATTTTGTGAGGTGGGGGTTGTTTGGTGGGTAGGGGTGCATAAGAGTAGGAATAGGGGCTGTAATGATCGTGGATGAACTTGAACGTACCGCATTTCCCGGGATGCTTGATTTTAGTGTTCTGTCGGGCTTTGCAAGAAGACACTTTCATGTGGCAAGCGCTTGGATATGTCATTCCGTCTGTACCACATACTGGGTCTGTAGGGCCTTTACATTCGGTGGGGCATTGGCATGTGGCTTTTCCGTCGTGGCCTGTGGTGCATTGTGCTCCCCAATTACAAAAAGTTTTATCGCAAGCGGGTTCTGCAATGAAGATATTACTTCTGTATTTTCCGAACGGCACACAGTGGGGTGCTGTACTTTTGGGGGTACGCATCAAATTCCTAGGGATATTCTTCCAAAAAGTTATTGGGTTTTAGAAAAAAGACGTGAAATCATCTTACCTTCTATGATATGTAGGCGTGGCCGATAGGCATCTGCAATAATGAAAATTTTATTGCGTGGTAAAACGTAAAAAGCGTTTTGGGAGGACATATTTCTTAGGTGCTTGTGAATAAGGGTGTCCTGAATTGCCTCAACCACAAAAATATCGTTGAGATTGACATTTTGGATAATCACAACTGTTACAACAAAAGAAATCGTACACCGCCCAACCACCGGCAAAATAATATATCGATGGTGTTAAGGCAGAACATGAACATAAAAGATTGTGAAATCAATCATTATACATGTAGTATTAAATAATAGAGAAATTGCTCTACATATTAGTTATGCTAGAATAGGCATTGGAACTTTTGGTTTGCCACAATCCCATTTGGAAATGCGCGAATTCCATGGAGTTTTACGGACTGCGCGACTGGTTTATCCCAGTTTCCAAATAATTTTATAAATGGCCTTTCTGCCTTTACACCATTGATGTACATAGCAGAATTTACGGGCAAACCAAAGCAGAGTATCGATAAACTCCAGCTAAGCGATTCTCAAAGTAATAGCATTCGCGTGCCAACACCAACAAATAAAAGTTCAGAAGTTTATAGGTGACCTGCTCAATAGACGGGTACGCAAGCGTACCCGCTATGCGCGTGAATACCACACTTTGAGAGCCACTCCTCAAGGTCGAACGTACAATTGAAACACAGCAGTATCCCTGAAACCAGCACAAAAACCACCACCAGAAGCACGAGAAACAGCAGCAGTATAGTAGGCCTGCACCAGCTTATCCAGCAACATTGGAAGTTCGTCTCAGTTTGAGAAGAAGTCATGCACCAGTTGCACGGATCTCCTCTACTGTGATTATCTTGCAACCGCCTCAACTGGCTTCCGTTTGTCGTATCCATTATCACTTCCCTATAAACGTTGGATCGCGGCACGAAGCCATCGTCGTTCTCTTGAACTTGAAACGAAGGCTCGCGATATACCCCGTACGACGAAACCATACTGTTCGTGTAAGTCGAATCGAAATCGTATATCATTTCCGAAATCGGACACTCGAAAGCCAGCGCACTCTTCCACCTACAGTGGCCATTTTTAACTAATGAGTTAAACGTATGATAGTTGAACGGTTTAGCTCTCGTATTGCGTATGATAATTTAACGGTTCTATTAATTTAACGGTCCGACTTGATATGCTAGTTTTACGGTGATGATATGGTAGTCTAATGCTTCAGGGTAGTACCAATTTATATTGGAATATCGATTACCCATTGGCGTACGCCGCCCAATCGCTCTTTACGGCGGTACGCTCCATTTTATAGCAACCCCACTTAAAATACAGTTCACCTCCTTTCAAGCAACACAATCCGCCCCCATCAAGGAGTACATAAATCCGTACTCATTGCCTCCATGTTCCATTCATCTGGATAATCACGAGGGATTTCCCGACAACGGCTTATAGAATAAATGTTTCACGGAGCCGATCGCAATTCCTGATTCTAAGCGTGAACCGGTGGAATAATCTGGACGAGGCAATCGATTGAAGGGTCGTTTTACATGGACAATGTGAGTGATTTGCGGACGGGTTGGATAATCCGTGCGCTTAATTGAAGACAATGCGCCAATTCCAGAGAGAAATGGAATGGAAAAAATCGGAGGCAAGGGTTGCTCTGGGTAAAAATCACATTGCCCGACCATCGCGTCGTATTGTCCCACGCTACATGTTTTCAGACGGCTCTCGACCCGGATTTACCCAATTATCCAACCGAATTTAATGCTTCCCTGCGACTCGGCACTTCCGATTTACCTGAAACAAAGAAAGGGTCGGTCGTAATATTTTTACGTGTAATGCACGAACATTCATGCTATTTAACCCATACTACTGGGGGGAATTCAATTCGGTTAAGTGAAATAAACTCATTCCGCCAAGAGCAATTCGATTATAAGAACAAAGCCTCCGTCGGGGCGTTCGTCATGGCTCCACTTGCCCAAACCGAAAATGTTATTTGTATTATTTCGTTTACGGCTTCGGGGTGAATTATTCTCTTCAAAAAGAAATTTTCAAAGAGATTCTTTTCATACTCTTCAAAACCAGTGTATTGTATTTGCCATGCTGCATGTGAAGCTCCTTGTAAACATTGGTGCTTGGACCACTTGGTCTAATAAATGTTGAATATTAAAAAGAAGAAAGGCATATGCCAATTTGACATATGTATCTCGTGGTTTTGGCCTGATTAGCCACCAACTACTCAAAGTATGAAGCCTTAGATTTCTTATATTACGAATATAATATGATACGATATAAATGATCTGTCTGAAGTTAATGCATTTTAAGACAGAAAAAAGATTGGGGAATATGGTAGGCCGAATAGCAGTTTGGACACAAGGGAATATTAACCGAACGGAAAACGTAAAACAAAAGCCGCGGGGCACAATTCAATGGAAAATCTATTTTTGCCGCAAAAAAAGCGGCTATGTATTGTCGTTTGATTTGCTTCAGCGAAAACAGAATTACAGCGGTGCAGCCAGGATTTAGTAGGCGGGGATTGAAATGAGGGGAGGAGGGTTATTTCAAAGCATGGGCTACGGCTATATGAACATATTTTGGATAGGCACGACGTGAACAACAAAGGAATTTTGTATGTTTGATGCGGGGGTTGGAACAAGGCCCTTTTTCTCTCTGGTTGCGCCACCGGTTGGAATGAATAATTTTAAGCAGAATTACCGATGAATTATTCAGTTGCGTCCCGTGAATACACAATGGCAGTCGTAGTACTGCAAATCCGCATTACAACGCGTGGTTGACAGAAACCGCGGTCCACCGCTGACCAAATTCACCACGAACGCGGTTATGGTGGTACGTACGTGGAAGTATGGAATAAAACAGAACTAAATCTACAGTAGAATATAAGATAATAAATATAATAATATAAAAAAATATAAACAATAATGATTTAAATATAATAATAAATAAAATAATGAAAATAAAAGTTTCGTATATCCAAAATTGTTCCTATTTCCCTTCATTTTTCAATCGCCCGATTCAAATCCGATACTCGAACGAGCAGGGGTGGAAAACACCGGAATGGAGATGGAAAATGCCTTCCTTGGACAGATCGATTATGTATTAATGTAAAAAGACTTTGCGAGAGATTATGCGCATGATAAGGATTGGGGGAACACCGGCGGAGCCCCATCCTTCATTGGCATTGATTCCAAAGCATCTGATAACTTCACTTGAGAATAGAGTAATGGAACTAATAAGTCAGCCAGATGGGGAGTCCGTAACTGGAGTTGGGTTGTAATTGGGGTGATCATCGTAAACAGAGGAGAAATATTCACAAACAGATGCGCCGTCATCAAGCGGAATATCGTTATCCTATAGGGAGGGCGGTTTCTTGCTTCGATAATGCCGATCCCTAATTGCCTCCTCATTCACTTCGAGCGACAAAAATTTCCTCTTTTTTTTCTCTTTAACTTATCGAATTGGAAATTATTACACCCCTCGTCCCTCCATAATTCGTTTCTTCCAACGTCAGATCATAATCTCTGTATTTCGTTAGCGCAACGCGATTTGAGTTCCATCCTACTAAAAGTGATTGAAACTTAAGGGCTCCGTGCACGCCTCCACCATTAATCTTTTCGCCAAAGTTCAAGTTTTCTTCACTCAGTTTTTTCCAAACGATGGCTATAAAACTTGGCGTTCGCTGCCACTAACTACCTGCCTTTTGCAACAGAAAACATCTCGAATAAATTAAGAGGATTTAGTACTGGTCCATCTACGGTTTCCTAAAACATTCCGTTATGCTGCCACATTTTGAAAAAGCTTTGGGTAGAAAAAGTAATCGTAATAACTAGTACTTTTGATGTACGAGAGATTTTTTTTCTTCGATTGAAAATAGAAAAATAACTCTCCTATTAATAATAGTCGAAGTTATTCTATAATATATAATAATATAACATAACATGATATAATAATATACATAATAAATATACGATGAGGGCGAGGGAAAACAAGAAGTTCCATCGAAACTGTCATATGTTCGCTTCAATTTGAGTGGAGTTCGATTTAGGCACAGGTCGCACACCGAGCGAGGGCTCGGTGTAAACAAAGCCGTTCTTGGCCCTCCAAGAAATAACGCCAGTGCCCCTGTTGGAAGCAGTCGCGCCGCCTTAATCCATGTTTACAAACTTACTGACGTAAATCCTGCGTCCGAAAAAGCGGAGCGTGACCTTAAAATAAAGTGTCACCGGCAGGAATCTTTCAAAGTACCGAGGAAATATTGTAATTGAAGCAAATAAGGGCGGGGATGAAATTTCAGACGGGGTCTGAGTTAGGCACGCCTGTCAAGAGCAGAAGAGCGCACTCCCTGATAAACATTTTATCCGACATCAACAGAATGTCGACGATGAGACCGGCTCCTCCGGAGGATTTATTATCTCCCCGCGATAATATGTGAGTTAGAGAAGTGATAAAGAAGATGGTGGAACGAGGGCGGAGATAGATGCGAGTCCTCATTAACAGCGGGACTGCTCATTAAGCCACCCTGTACTACATTATGCAATTCGTTATAGAACCTTTCTACAGCTAGTGCGGCAGGGTGGTTGGGTGGCCTCCGAGGCTCCGACCCTGCGCACAATTGATCAGAGCCGGCTCGGAAAAGGGCGCCTGCATTATTTCCATCACCCTGCATCACCCTTTCCGCTCACTATCACCCACCATTGGCCAGGACTTGCAATATTCGCAGCCCACAAGCTGCCCTAATTCAGGGAATACTGAGAACTGCGTTAAACGAACATACTGTGCAATATGCAACATTTTAAATTAATTCCAAATGCGATATGAATATTCTAAATTGGAAGTCGGAGTACGTACCTCGAACGCAATATTTCACGCACATTCCGTTCGTAATTTATTCTCCAAAATTGGGAATACGGGGGGAATTTTATGGTGGCAGTAACATTTACGGTTATGCGGCATTGAGTGTGCTTTACGAGTTGGTCGTGCCACTTTGAATAGTACTTTTTGTATACTCTTCAAAAAGAAGTTAAATTTTGTAAATTCTTTCTTAAAAACGAACGTTTTTGTCCATTAATTCATCTGCTGCCATTAGATTTTCAGACCATGCATAAGCTCTTACGTGACAGATAATCAAAAATTTCATGACGCATTTGTGTTATATCTACTATAGAGTAGATATCACAAATAAATATAGATTTATTTGTGATCGAAACCAAAGGCCATAGAGGTTATATATTACTTAATCCATGCCGAAACTAAATAGTTTTTAGTTGACCGGAAGTTCAGGAAACGGAACCGGAACCGGAAAGGTAATTCGAAATATGGAAGCGTATTTTGCATATGTACAACACTAGAAGTCGGCGTAATCAATTTAATTTTATTGAGGATTGTCCAGGCGGAACGCAACCGGAATCGCAATCATCAATTCGTAATTTCCGAATTGTTATTCAAAGTTCAAGCAGCACGAATAACTCGAAGAATAGTATTCGTTTGATGTATTGATTGAAATTAATTCAGGGAAATCAGCACCCTCCATTGGATCGGGGCCGACGCCCTCCGCATGCTAAATCTGCACGATAATTTCTACCAAAGAAATAACTCAAAAAAGTGTCACATATTTGGAAAAATATCACAGCCTTTCCCAAGTCGGGTATTTCCGGTCGGCCAATTTCGTTAAAAATCAATAGGCTTTCGGTCATTCACACCTAAAACAAGAAAGAGTAGGTCCAATTGAATGGCGGGATACTGGAATTTTAAAGTAAATCCTTCATAATTACCTCCGCTTTTTAATGAAACAAAAAGTTTTCCAGTAAACGAGGACGTAGGAGTAATGAATACGTGCTTGTTATGGAACTGTGTGCGCGCCAACACCGCACCGATCGGTTTCAAAACAGAACGTAACGATATGTCTCGCGTGGGCATTTGCGAGAATAGTTCCCATTGAATTTCTTGTTTACTTGGGAAATAATTGAGTTTGAAGAAATCGCATTGGAACGTTACGTTCATTTTATATTGTACTTCCGCCATTCCAAAATAAATGTCACATTCCAGCTAACAAACTGAAAAGGTACATACAGAGGGTTTACCCACTGAAAGACTTTATTTCCAGCCGGGGGGAAGATACGACTTACTTATTTGTTCCAATTATTTAGCAGACCAAGAGACAAGCAGATGGCCAAATAAGGAAAGCGGGGAAATAAATAACAATACCAGACAAATTACCGGGCAGACGCAATTGATGTCCTCAACAAGCAGTTTTAAATTTTAAAACAAAAACATTCTCCCTGTTTAAATTAAACGAGCACTCAGGCATGTACCTACGAAACATTCGAAAGAAACGCGAGCAATCGCAAAAAGTGCAGGACCCAGAATTAGAGCGGAAGAATGCGAATGAACGTGAATAATCACAACTTGAGTACGTGTCGTATCGAATATTATTCCCGCGATTTTTTCACTCCAACTCGGAATCCCTCAGTCTCTGCTCCGTGTTGTGTGAACAGATGAAGATTGCACCCCACCCCGCGCCCTTTCATTCCAACTCCCAATTCTTTACTCTAATTACGAACCCTCTAGTTATCTGCGATTGGCATCGCGAATAACGCGCAAAAGCAATTTACAGCCTAGCACTACCAATTACTCGATGCCCCCGTTTATGCAGAAAGAGAGCTAATTTAGATGAAATTCGAAATTCCCTCGCGGAAAAAACTCAATTCTTCGATACACTTCAATATTCCACCCTCTCCCAATTAATCCCGCAGATTAAAGGCGGGCGGGACGAATGGCCCGCCCCAAAAACCAATTATGTTCAAATCCGGCGATCAAAAAATAAAATGCTAATTGCACCCCAATTTCGGATGCAGATCCGGACGATTTTAGCATGCCATTACCATAATAATTCATTAAACGGAATGGCACTCGCCCGTTTCCGATATTAAAACGCGCCGCGTAGAAAATATAATATAAAATGTAGGTGCTCAAACTAATAACGAAAGTAACCGCTCTCCGTAGACGGCGGCGTTCCCTTTCCGAATAATAAACCAACCCGCCTGCTCTGCAACTACCCTCGGAACAATTCAAGCAGTATCTTTAAATTCCACCCTCAAGTGCGGTTTTCGAGTATTAGTATTAGCTTTACTGGAGTAACAGCAACAGCATTTTTTAAAGTATCAAACTATTTTATGCGAAGATTTTCGGGTATTCGAAAATATTTCAGAATGAGATTCTCACGCATAACTATTGTTATCGTTAAAACTATTGTTATTCGAGGTGATTTGTATACATCGAAGTTGACTTCCACATTTTCAACAGACTTTTTCCGTTGCGATTCTAAATCTCCAGAGGTTTGCGTGTCCAGATATTTGCTCGTCATAATTAAAAGACAGTCGGGTTTCTATATTATGGAAATAGAACTTCACGTTTCGCAAGGTGCACGCTGTATTTCTACGTTATATTTTCACAGGTGAAATCTATTTTATATTTTCGCAGGTGATATCTACTTTATATCTTCACAAGTGATATCTTCACAAGTGACATCTACTCTATATCTTCACAGGTGACATCTACTCTTTATTTTCAAAGGTGATATCTACTCTATATCTTTAAATGCGATATCAACTGTATATTTTCATCTGCATTTACAGAAGTACCTACATTTAAAATTATTCGCAAAATACGTAGAATACTCACACGCAAATTGCTGCTGACTGCAGGACAAACTAATCGTCAACATACGTAATAATTTAATTAGCGAACCCAATCACTACAAATTCTAACGTTAGTTTCGGCGATGCGAGGGCGCGTGTCACGTGAAGAACGTACGAAGGGCGCGCGATCATTTCCCGGGTAAAAAAGCAGTCCCAACGAGCCTCCACTAAAGCACATGTTCCCCGTGGAAAATGGCAAACATTTTCCCGGTGGCCGTACTTCCCGGTGGAAAGCTCGCGTCGAACTGACGTCAGTTACGGGAACCGAGAGAGGGGGCACGCCTTCGCCCGACTAGAGCTTACTACCCTGCGATCCAGCGATAACATAAGCTCAGTTTGACGTGAATGCGACTTTTCGTACCTCCGCGAGAAATTCTTCGCCTAATTGTCCCTCTAATTGCTGGGGTTCGTCCCCGGAATCGCCGGGCCAGTTTCAAACGCTCACTGATGGTAAATTTGGGACGCGCGCTTTTCGGGCGCATTAGGTTCGCATTGGACACCTACAAAACGACGTTTTAATAAAACTTTCAGACTAGGTCCCTTACGAAATTAAGCTCTTCGTTCTCGTTATGTTGAGTCAGGAATAACTTTCGTTTCTTAACGTACATTTATTTTGATGGCACAATAACTAACATCGAAATTTTATTACAAATATTGTGATTATTTGATATAGAAACTACCATTCATTGAAATTCGGACACGTGATGGTAAACTTGAGCAAGACGACTGCCCCCAATGGGTTCGCACCGAATTCATCGGGGCAGTCGGGAAACCAGCTGGGGCGAACTAGCGGCCAAAAAACAGCGCGCCGTCGAGTTACGATCTGGGAGTGGCCGCCGCTTTCGCCGGAATCATTGAGTTAGTTAACGGATACGAGCACAAAGTTTTAGGTGGGGGGAACCATTGAGTGAGTCGTCGAACATAGAAAATAATAGGGAAACCTTCAGCGAGTCAATCGGGCTGTGGCTGATTGAGGAGGGATGGGGTGTATTGAGAAGGGGTGGTTAATTAGGGTGGGGGTGGGAGTGGAAGTTGAATGGGGGGAGGGGGGAATTGAGAAGGAGGGGGGGTTGATGGGGGTGGTTAATTACGGTGGGGGTGGGAGTTGATAGGGGGAAGGGGGGTTTATTTGGAAGGGATGGGGGTTGATTTGGGAGGTATGGGGATTTATTGAGAAAGGGTGGGGGTTGATTGAAGTGGGGGGGAGTGGGGGTGAATGGGGGTGGTGGGGGAGTTGATTGTGGTTGGGGGTTAACGAGGTGGTTGATTAGGGTGGGGGGTGTGGGGTGGGGGTTGATTGGGGACGGGGGTTGATTGGGGACGGGGGTTGATTGTGAAAGGGGTGGGGGTTAATTTGAGAAGAGTGGAGATTGATTGAGCAGGGTGTGGTGGTAGGGGGTGTGGGGGTGACATGATAGTAGGGGGAAGCACCAACTAGTGACGCCACGTACGGGAATCATTGAGTTGGTTATCGGACGCAAACATAATGCATAAATATACGTATTGAACAGGCTGCGGGTACTTTGAGAAAAAAGTAGAAAATAACGGCGGCGTTTGTGGTTATAGACGATAATTGGTTCAAGAAATGTGGCCGTTAGGGTCCAGGACCAGAGTACTCTTAAAAGCGATAAGTACCACACTGAATCGCATTTTTTGTGTTGATGGATTTTTTCGAGTGGCTAATGGGCGACATATGACAGGAATTATGTACCGCACTCGGGAGTCGGAGTATTCGCTTAGAGGCGAGTACAATAAGTTAGTTTTTAGTGGGTCGTTATGTTTTTGTTATTTAGAGTCCAATTACGGCAATTGATTGATTCGTATTGATTTAATAGCTCCACATACGGCATAACAAACACAAACGGAATGATTAAGGCGCGAAGTTGTGGAATTAGGTTCTTTCCGCGCTATTCGAGCCAGGTACTGAGATTATACGTAGGTGTAACAGGTATATCAAGCTGCGACCGTGACCAGGTACTAGAGCCCAGGCATCGGATGCGTTTCATCTATATGAACAGAATTTCAGTACAATCGACCGGTATTAGAGCGCCATCGCATATGTTCGATCACCGGAAGATATATCACCGAATTTCGCGTTTCAGGGGCGCCGCGCTACACCCAATGGGTGCTGGCGGTGTGAAGAGCTTTAATTGTGCAAAAATCAAGCCGGGTTGATTTGGGGGGAAATTCAGTCGATTTTAGTACGGATGGGATACTTATTGTTGTACTGTTCAAAGAGGAGTTTCCAAGAAAGCGTGTTGCTGGAATTTGTAGTAACGAATGTGGCTGAACGGCTTCTGACGAACGCCTACGGACGGCCGCGTTTCAAGACATTTGGTCATCGAACAAATGTATTTAAAACAAAACTTTGTTTTGAATAGTATGCAAGACGATTCGAATTCCAATGGGGAATATTTTTATGGGCGGAATTCCAGAGCGAATTTTAGTTTATGTTTAAATG
Source organism: Hydrochus callosus (assembly GCA_033557855.1). Classification (NCBI taxonomy): domain Eukaryota; kingdom Metazoa; phylum Arthropoda; class Insecta; order Coleoptera; family Hydrochidae; genus Hydrochus; species Hydrochus callosus. The sequence goes on along the minus strand of JAUIMY010000002.1, from coordinate 47,524 downwards.
GAACTACGCCGAATTTGGTTGAACGGTATTGGGGTTAATGGAAACGAAATTCAATATGCGGAAGTGTTTGCCGGTAATGGGTACCAAGAACAAATTCGCAAGGCAATAAGATTGCATGAAATTAACGATAGCGTGAACAATTGAAAGATAAGGTTGAATGGAGGTGTTGCCGTTTGAAGAAAGCGGGCCGGCTCGGTGCCGGCAACGGGTCGTGGGACCGGCGAGAAAATAAAACACATGTGCACTTGAAGTGCATTTTTCATCGGGTCTAATCAACCTAATTTTTTATTTGGACGCGGAAAGCGAGAGGTCTATTCATTCCGCATTTCAACAATATCGACTTGATTGGGGGACGAAAGCTGAACGTGCCTTACTGCTGGGCGCATTGCAACCAGGCCGCGTGCAGCGAGGGGAGGTTTTGTTTATTCAAATACCTGAATGTTTGATCGAGAATATTTCTTTCGCTCTTTGGAATATTGTGCAGGTTTTGCGCCGATTCAAACCGACGAAATAAAAATATTTTATTGGTGGGATTGAATATATTTTTGGTTCAATTGTACACGGGAAGAAAATGGTGTAATTTTTACAAGTCGACATCTACCACATTATTTGTCAAGTCTAGAATAATAAGGTGCTGTCATTATTTTAAACACAAATGGGGTTATTGTCTTTTTCCGTGTACTATTCTCAAATACTTCAATGTTTCAATTCTCTATTTTGTACTACTAAATAAAAATTACGGGAAAACAAAAATATGGTTGGATTGACGAAATTTTGTTAATCCTACAAAATAATTTGTTGAGTGGGAGAAATATTTTCGACAGGACATCTTCCACTGTTCTGAAATATTGTTTACGTGTTTATACTACAATAACTTTATTACGCTTGCCATAATTTGGGACGGAGGAAGTATTATTTATCTGAATCAACAAAATCTTTCCCTCCGCGAATTATATAATTATTATCTTTATAATTGAATAATTAGTTTATATTGAATGGCTTATTTAAGAAGTTGGCATGCCACAAAAACAGAATGTAAAATTACATTAGCAACACATTCGAAACAACAAAATACAAGGAATCAAAGCTATAGTTAGGAAATACTCAAATTCAGTTGTATAAGTTAGAAACTCATCGTGTTCTCTAAAGAGTGGATAAACCCAGGAATATTTCTTCAATAGGAGTAGTTGAGTTCTGACATACTACTTTCAATTGTAATATCTTCAAAACGAAGTTCGGTAAAGTGTATTATTTAAAAAAAAATTAATTCACACGTCCTAAGCATAATCGTGAACTGCTACAATACTCCATGCAGAGGAATGCTAAGAATCAACAGTAAAACTCCTCCAGCTCTAGTCCCTAGCGCAGGACTAGTCTAGCCTACGCACAATTTACCTTTAGTAGCAGCGTTAATCCGCTCCAAATTGTTGAGTGTAATTGAAATAGGGCTCATCACCAGTACAACATCCCCCTGTCCCGGATCGTCCGGCGTCCGCCCGATAAAAATCCCCGTAAAGCGGAAATTCGGATTCTCGCACGCACCCGAGACAGTCGCCTCCGAACCTTCCCTGAGCAACCCCGTCTTCTTGAAGAACCGTTTAACGTACACCTTGAAAGTTACAGTACCGTTGGACACTTCCACATCCTTGCTGCTCACTTTCCCAGAAAAAACGTAGTCAGAACGTTCGATCAAACGGTTCAGCTTGTTCGAATCTTCCAAGATTCCATCGCCCCTATTGCACGGCGACGAGCGATGCCTAGCCAGCGCACGATCTTGGGCAAGCGCGCAACCGACTCCTATCGAGTTGATAGCGAAAGCGGCCCAAAGTATCCTAGCCAGCATGGTCGTCACGTGCCAGGCTCATAGTATCATAATCGATGATCATGGAACAATCCGGTCGAAAGGGAAGACGCGAAATGACTGAGTCCACTCCAAGAGCTCGCTCAGAGCACACGCAACTACCAAACAAAACAGTCTACCACTCCTACCATCCACATCCTCCAGCTTCTAGGTTCGGTCCAGCCCAGAGAGCCGCGGCTCCTCCACTTTCTAGCAAAGCCCACGCGTGGATTACTTTATCGCATGGCTATTCAGTGCTTGATTGGTCTGCTGGGCGCGACGCTCTCATCCATATGGTACCTACATCAATTAATTAACCGTATAAACAGTCACTCTACATGTCGCGATCTTCGCCACGATCTTTCGGGACACACCACCCCCCACTCCCCGCAAAAAAATTACTCGCAATGCGCTAACATAGAGCGCGCTCATACGAAAGAATGTACGCCCATACAAAAGGATTATATGCATAACGGATTTAAAATATCGTAACCGAAATATTTCCTACATTTTCGGGACGCCGGTGGTCCACTAATGTATGCGTAAACGTGCGCCCGTCTGTCTGTCGCCAATTAGGAACTTCACATATTCTAATCAATAAGATCTATTGATGCATCGAAGCTGTGTTTTCCCAAATTTTCTGAATCCCCTATTGTATTTTCCCTGCTTTTGTTTGTACAAACCCACGATAATTCACGCAATAAACTGCAGCGTCTCTCGAGTGAAGAGCCACGGCTAAAACACCATCGGAATCCATCTCATCGTTGTTAAAAATTTCAATGTTGCTATGCGGAATCGCCTTGATTATTATCAAAAGTGCACCCCACATTTTTATATTCTACAAAACGAACTTTTAATGTAAAGTGGATGAAAGAAGAAAATTCATGATTTTTTGGTGACATAATTTTTTAAAATAATTGCGTCAAGGCTAATTTTTCAAAAGGCAATCTATACCTATTATAGCACAATTCGATTGTATTCTATGCGCAATTTTAATTTTTAAATTAGGGGTGTTGAACGCATTTATTCTGGTAGGATCAGAGGGTACAAACAAAATATATTTCAATGTATTTTTATTTAATATTCACAATTTTAAAAAATCTAATAATATCAATTCGTAGATCTTTGCACCTAGGCCGCCGGATCGTTTTTATTATCTGGAAAAGAAATCGCGTTAGTTGCTCATCCGTAAGTGTATCCAATCATTATAATTCCCACCAGTTTTCACGCTGCTCGACGTTTCATCAATATCTTCCTGTGAAGTTCCCAACCCGGTCTCCTCATCGTCTTCTTCCTCGCTTTCTGCTTCTTCTTCGGCGCAATTCTCGACGGAAACGTCAGGAACTAAAAAGTAATGCAGGGGATTTTGGAACAAATCATCTTTAATTATCTCGGCGATATCATCCCCTGATGGATCGGAGTTATCGGAAAACCACAGGAAGAATGATTTCGGCTCGGCCATCCGCTTCCTCGACTTAGAAGGTTGATTCGTTAGGTTTTCCGTCAAATCAAAACCTTCCTTCCACTTGATTTCCGTACTGGTTGATGTGGCCCCACCTGAGTTTCATATTGATCGTAATTTTCACATTCCAAAGCGAACTTTTTTTAAATTATTATTACATATATTATTATTATATTATTCTACATATGTAAAATCTGAATTCGTTAGCAACTACATATATTGAAAAAATATTATTTCGATGAATTTAAAAATGAACTAAAACACAAACTAAAAATTATAGTATACTCTCTTGTGCTAAAACATAGAATACCTGAAGATGAAAAGCCAAATTGTTTAGTAAGTACACTGTTTTCAAAATAAGGGTTATCGTCGAAGTGAAAGTGCAGCTTATAGCCAGACTTGATATCGTCGAACTCCTCAACGTACACTTTGCTCAAATGGTGCAAACAATCTTCCTCGCATTCGTCTAAAATTTGTCCTAAATCCGGGTGGTTTATCAACTGCTATCGTTAAGAAAATTACCGTGGCATTTTTAATTTGCAAAAGGGTATACCTTCTAAATGAAAAAACCCTGCCGCATAATATTCAATCTGAATAATTGAGGTTAAGTTTCAAAGGATACAGCAGTAACCCAGAAATGAGGCACTTTGGAAATGCTTTCGTTTCGCTTATCGTATATGGGTTTACGTAGCTTATTGTATTTCTCCTCCACCTTAAAAATCTCATCGCAAGCTAGTTTGTTTATGGAGTCCAGCTCATCCTCTATTTTATCCAGCTCTTGTAATGCGGCCTCAGTTTCTTCCACATACAAACTTCGTCCGCTCGTTTCCGTTTCGCTGGGGCTCGCGTCGTTGAGTTTCTTCATTTTCTTGGGCGGGCTGTTCATCGTCATTTCAAATATTGTTCACAAAAGATAAGGAAGGTACAACAAATGACTGTCTATCGTTGGACGTAGGATTGACGGTAAACAAGGACGCTGCACGCGTTTAGGCGGCAAAGCATTGACCTAGTAATATTGTCGTGTTCTCCGTAGATTTAGTAATTAAATGAAGAGTATAAAAATATGGTATTCTCCAGAATGAAGTATTAGGCAACACGAAATACAGGTGAATTCCTTCCATCAATCCATAGAATAAATTCCATTCCATCAAACGAAGCCTTCCCAAACTAGTGGTCGCGCGCGACTCTCACAATGAGAGCTCACTTCGCGCGCGACCACTAGAACATTAATAAACGTAAAAACAGTCCATGATTGTTTGGCGCAATTCCATTATACGTTAGGACGGGAGGATAAGCAAGGAAACGCTGCGAGTTAAAACCAAGATAGTATTTTATTAAAATAATTATACCTAAACAATGTTACTATGCAAAAATTTACACATATATTTCAAGTAAACTTAGTGTTATGCGTATATACATTAATACATGTTCGGAACCGAAAAACAACCTATGAAACTTAAGGTTATTGTTAAATGATAAAATCGCCATTCAGTTAGAAAATACGGGATGTAACAATGAAAGTAAAATGATATATAATATATAGCTTTATTGTTATCGTTTTTTCCATTTTCGGATACTCATAAAATTACAATAAAATGATTAACAGATAGGAATAAAATTAATATGAGCAATAGTGAAATCTCCTGATGGGACGGCCCGCGTGTCCGCCTACAAAACTCAATGTCCAACGTTAGAATCGAACACAACTAAAACTTGTCTTTCTAGATTATGGCAAATATACAATTCCAGAATAGCGTAAGTATTCAGGCGAGGAGCCCTCATTCAGGGCAGGCAGCTTTGTACATAATCAGAGGATCCTACCCTTTAACTGCACTTGAATTCGATGCGAACAGACGTGAATATACAAAGTGAACCTCGAATGTTCTATTATTATTGCCAGGTTACATAATTAGTAATATCAAAAATAAAACAAAATACTCTGCAACACACACTCAGCACCACAGTTGTTATTTAGGATTGAAATAAGGTGTTTGTTGGGAGTGCGGGGGACCTGGTCCTGGGCCCATGGCTTGCCCGCCCATTTGACTTCGAGTACTTGTAGCGTAAAGTTGTTGTTGGAAATTGTGAAATTGTTGTGCATAGGTAGGATCTGCGGTCGTCGGCCCCACATACGGAGAGTTTTTAAAGCTACTACTTTGCCCTATTGAAGGGGGTAATGGTTGGGTCGCATCCGGTGCACCCATGCCCATGGGACTTCCTTTGCCGGGGCCGCCGACGAACATTTGCGGGTTGGGGTTCACCATGTTAGGGCCCGGGTTGAACATTCCTTCGGGCCCTCCGCTGTTGGGTCCGTTGAAGCCCATTTGCGGCATCCTGATCATGCCGGGGAGAGGTCTCATGGGTCCTCGCATCATGGGCATCATGTTGCCCGGCATTCCCATATTGCCACCCATTATGGGGCCCACTCCGTTTCCCATCGGGCCGCCCATCATGGGACCCATGGGGCCGTCGGGAGGCATGCCGCCGTCCATGTGACCCATGTGGGGCGGCATGGATCCCACTTGCATCGGCCCGTTGTTGGGTCCGCAACCGGGGAAATATTGCAAATTTTGTGAAGGCATTTTAGATTCCATGTTCGAGAGAGGGTTCGCGAATCGTTGCAAGAAGTCGAGACTTGGAGGTCCCCTGGGGCCGGGCGCTTGACCCACTTGATTCTTCGCGGGTAGGTATTGAATGGTGTTGGGAGCATTGGGCTTCACTTGAACGTTGGCACCGTTGTAAGGGTTGGAGCCCGGCGGCCGCCCCATCATTCTAGGCATAGGCATATGATTGGGGAAGGCACCTTGAAGTTTAGGTGATAGAGAGCGTATAGGGCCCATTGGGGAGTTGGGGTGGAAAACGTGAGGGGGCCCTTGCATCGGCATGCCCATCATGTTCCCGGGGCTTTGATCTAAATCACCTAAACCATGACACCCGCCCATCTCCATCATGTGCATTGATGGCGAATTGAAGTTCATCATTCCAGGGCCTTGTCCGCCTTGCCCGTTGAGGGTACTCGAAGCACTATTCGTTAACTGCTGGCTCATTTGAGCCAGCGATGAGATAGGATCAAAGTGCGATACCTTAGGATTAGACATGGCGTTCGTACAGTTCGGATTCAAAGGAACATTGTCACCTCGGGTGCATCCGTAATTCGGCACGTCCAATGAGCTCGGCTTACCGGAAGGAGAGACGTTCATGAAGCTGACCAGTTTGCTTCCAGGGGAGCTGCTCGGTCCAGGAAACCGAGGAACGTCCATCATGTGCGGGCTGGGCGTTGGGAACAGGTCGTTCTTCAGGGGATCCGAAGTCGGCCCGGTGACCGTTTGGGGACTCAGCCCGGGAGCGGACACCGTTGCAAGTCTCTGCTGCGACTTGTCGCCTAATGACAAACGTTCAGTTACTACTAACTAGGATAATCGATGCTTCTTATTTTATCAAAGCCGATTTCATTGTTCTTTATCTCCGCGTTTTTCCTTCCATCCAACGGGAATGCCGATTATTTTATTGTTAACGACGATTGAATATTTGCACGCAGATTATTTCTTTGTTTCAGTGAGTCAGCCGTTCGCGCACTTGAGAATTTCGGTTTCGCTTTAAACGGGAAATTCTTACCGAATTGCCGGCCAGTCCATTCAAAATGTTTCACACGTCAATTCCGCTGTGCGCTAGAGGGTTTATTATATTCGCCGTTTCGTTCGACTTCAATCGGTCGATTTTTAATTAGCGATTCAAGGCATGGTGGCGCCGCCACTTGAACTAATCTCTTGGGGCTATATCGGCTGTTTACGTAACACTCAGCGAAAAATAAGGTTAGGTGTAAAGTGGTGCGCAAAATTGGTCTGGTCGTTTGCTTACAATGAACTATACCAGACTCCATGATGTGGAAACAACGGCTGGTGCAGTTCAGTAAAGTCAAAAATTAGGGAATTAGATGGTCTAGTGTAAGCAAACGTACAGACCTAAAGCGGCAGTTGTGCCAATCTAACCTCAAAGGTCCCTAGAGATTAGTTCGACGAGTCAACCACCAGAGGACTTGAATCGCTAATACTAGTAAGTACCTGTAGAGGCTGTGGTCGGAGTGTGCGGACTTGGAATTTGGAATCTGCAACCGTCGGAAGAAACGCCTGGTGTTGGGGGAAACCTCGGCCCGACGTCCAACAATGTAGGAGTATTTTGACCCGAAATGCGCGAGTGTGACATCTCGGATGTTGAATTCGAGAAGGAGTTGTCTATTGATGATGTCAAGACACTGTGGAAGTATAAGTAGTTAATAATAATAATTCTTGTTAATATGTTAATATTTGTTTGTTAATGTTAATATTTGGAAACTCTTGGGAATTTTGACACTATACCAACGCTTATTTTCGTAACGTAAACAATGGAAGCTGTATTTCAACTGTTATTTTATATTTTAGGTTAGGACTGCTGTTTCTGTGCCCTTGAAATAAAGCTACTGTCATTGCAATACTTGACCAGTGGCACTTGTAGAATTTACAAATTAAGAATGGAACTCACGGAGGTGAAATCAAGTTGCCCTCTTTCAGACTCGTGTTCGGTTGTTTCTGGATGATGAGTTCCTGTCCCTCGAACGTATTGAGGTACTGGATTTGTTGTGGCGATGGTACTGGCATGAGGTTTGGTTCTTTTGCGGGAGGTGGGCCTCCCGAGTGCGACGCCGTCGGGTTTATCCCTATCGACTGTTTCTGCTGGGCGATGGATTGGAGTGTTCTTCCGAATATGCCTTCTGGAAAACACGCTTATTATAATTCTAGGAGACTGTACTACATATTCTCAAGTTAGGTTAGGTTGAAAGATTGTTAAACAAGCCCAACTATTAATTATAATTTTTCTTTCCAGAGAAAAGGAGAATCGAAATTAAATTGCGCCTAGGATCCCCAATTTAGTTAGTCCGGCACTAATGGTGTTGAGACGCCGTTCCCAATGTTATAGTTGAAAAATGTCTGTAGTGGTATAATTTTTTTAGCTCTTAGGCACTGCAACCGTGAAGGCTTATAGCAGAGGTGCTTAGGCTTCAACCATTGGCGATCTACCATGAAGGAATTAGACAGCAAACGATCGACTAGATAAAAATTTCAAAAGTTATGTAATCGATCAACTTAAAAACTCCTCACGATCGACGACTATAAGTTGGACACGCCTGGCTTCTTTATAGTCTCAAAACGGTCATGTTAAAAAATAATATGTAATCGATCGATTTAAAAACCGACCAGTTGTTTGAGATCGACTGTTAGAGCACCCCTGGCTTTTAAAACTTTATTTGACTGCAATTAACTTTGAATTAAATAATAGAATATGAAATAGTGAAGGAATTGTTCAACTCACCACTAGGTTGTTGGCTGGTTGTGGTCTCTGTTGCGGTGCTCGTGACGCTCGGTGATAAGTGTGATGACACGGGGGTTCCTGGGTTGCTGTGGTTCAATCGGGGTGCCGAGGGCGAGTCTTGTGATGTGGGACTTTGGCCGGTGCTCATGTGTCTCGTGATGCCGAACGGCCTGTTCGGGTCTGCCGGGGAATTGATGGCGGAGGAAGCTCTGGGTGAAGGGAGAGATAGATTGGAAGTTGGGTTGTTCGGTGAGGCGGGGCTCGGGGATTGGAGGGCGATGGGGACGCTTGCGGAGCGGGGGGTTTGGTGATATGGGGGTGGGGGGCCTTGGAGGCGGGGCCCGGGTCCGGAGGGGGGCGCTCCTTTCGCGGAAGCTGTGGAGGTTTGGGGTAGTCCGGGGGGTCTGTTGTCGGGCTTGACTTTGCGGTCTTCGTAGAATTGGTTTTGGAGCTTTTGCCATTCGATTTCTGCGTTCATTCCTGTCGGGACGTTGGGGCCTCCTTGGACGTTCGGGGGTTGGTTCGAGGGTAGGATTCCGGCGGGTAGGTCTAGGTCTTCTGGAGGGGGGCCGTCTACGGATTGGCTTTCGGGGAAGAGCATTTGTTGCATTTTGCGTATCGTGGCTAGTTGTTCTTCTCGGTGTTGTCTTTGTTGCGGTGTCAGGTTTTCGTCAGGCACTTTGACACCCTGCAGGGAGGGCTGCACGTTTCCTAGGGATGGACTGCAGGCGTCCATGTCGGGAACGTCGGGGAGACCGTTGGTGACGTTGTCCAGACTGTCGAGGTTGTGGTTGTTCTTTTGGTCCCAGGGCAGGTCGTTGTCGCTCAGACCGACCATTTCTTCTAAGCCTTCGGTCGCGAGGAGACTGTCGATGGAAGGTTGGTTTTTGGGGCCCAGGCCGGGACTGCGGGTGCAGGCTTTATTCTTCATCATGGTCAGGTTGTTCAACCACTGGGTGGTGTTTTGCCTGTTGAACTGCGTCACTTTCAAGGGATTCTTCTCCAGGTACTTCTTCGTGCCGGGCTGGGCGCAGTGGTACGCTATGATCGAAGGGAACCTGCCTTGCATGACCTCGTCGGCTCCGGAGTTTGCGAGCATCGTGGAGAAAACGAATATCTGGCTCTGCTGTTGCATATACTGCACCTCCATGTTTCCCGGTTGTTTGTTGATGACGTTGTTCGACAATGATTGCACGCCGTCCGGCGGTTGGTGGTGTGCCGCGGTTGTGTTCGAGGGCAAAAGGCCGAAGGGATCCCCGGAGAGATCCGAGTCGATGCCTTCCTCGGTTTTCAGCGATACCGAACCGCCCTCGGTAACTGGAGGATTATCCTCGCTCTCCAATTTGGGTTCCGCCTTCCCGTGCAGAGAACCGAGAGAACCCGTGTTCGTGGACCCGATGATCCCCCCATTCTTAGTAACGTTAACAGAGCGAATGGGCTCCTTCTTTATAACGCAAGCACTCCCGGTGGGATCTTCCTCCTTCTTAACGTGAACTTCAGCAGCAGGAGCCACAGTTTCCTTCTCGGAGCTCCCAGGTTCCTCCTTCACCCCATCCACCCCTTTATCGTGCTTTTCTTTGATCATTTCGCGGCACCTAGCACTTATCCTCGTTCATGCCGTGCACTCCCTTAATTATCGCTACACAGCACACACTCAACATGTCATATAACGCGTGCGATTCACCACCTCAACAAAACAGTCCCGATCCCAACAACATCTCCCGTTTGTCGCATCGCACGGCAATTACGCTTCTCTCCACATCTGTCCTAATGTTTTTATTTGCATTCCATCATTTTTTATTTTCATCTTTAACCAAATTTCGAGAGACGCTCGCGAGCCTCCCCAGCCTGCTCGAGCATTACGCGACCCCCGAAATCCCACTTCCGTCACATCAAAACATCCCACTTCACACTGCCACCGAAGATCCTTTATCTTTTAGCCTGCAGATCATAATAAAAACGATTAATAAATATCTCACATCACAAAATGCCAAACTGTCCACACGCGTTCCTACCAACATCAGACAGGCTTCACGATAAAATTACTATATCGCAAGTTTAATGTTACTATGTTCGCATCCGTTCATCTCAACCAGCTCGCTCTTCACGTCACACCCCAGACCTCGCCAGCCGCTGCACTGGCATCCCACCCGACTCACTCACAACTTCCTCACCGCACTCTCCCCTGCACAACGCGACTCGATCCGCCTCAACATTTCCAATCTACATCCGACCCAACTCCACAATCCCGACCCCGCTCGTATCTCCTATCCCATCCAACCGCACTTAATCCCATCCAACTCCACCGACTCCCAATTCCAACCCAAAATATTCAACCCAAGAAACTTTGCGCTCCCCACATTCCACTAAGCAAATCCGCATCCGAGAAAAGCACGAACAGACGCATTCATTGTCCGCACCGCCCAATAAGCACAACCACAAACATCTCCACTTTTATAAAACCATCGCGCACCGTTCGCCCGCCCAACGAACAGAAAATACACTTATATTTATTTATAAAAGACGACTAGTGGTTTTTTTCTCCATTCGACCGCGCGCTCCACACGCCAAACCAACCAACCCAATAACCATTTAACCATTCATTAAAAAACGCGCCCGAACACCAAACGCCCCGAAGCATTCCTCAAAATCTTACCTCGCCCTTCAATTCTCACATCGCCGAACATAAAACTGTAACAATCGTCCTTCTCAACATGGAAGTTCCAATGCACCCACAATAATGATAGCATTTTTATCGCTTCGATGGTAGGTGTACGCGACACGAAATACGTCTCAACGAGTACCATTGCAACGAAATAAAAAACAGATAAATGTCATTTGATTATCTCCGAAAAAAATCAACAATTACGTACACTCCACGCCACAAACACCCAAATTTCATCCAACCAACGCGAATTCAACAAAAACGATGTTTCATTCCAACGACTCATCTCTCCATTGATAACAAAAAAGTTTTGCAAACATGCCGCATTCCAAATTTATTTCCCACAACTAACTCAATCATCCACAACGAACTCCCTCATAAAGGTCCATCATTACGCGCAGACATTTTTCTACCCCAAATTTATCCCATCTTCTGGCGCCAGTTCCCCGCAATTTGAAGTTCCAAAGCGTTTTTGAACTCCCCCTTATGGACTTCATAAAACCGCCCACCGCACTTCCCAATCGTTCAGTGACTTTGACACGCTATCCTATACTAAGTCTACGCACATGCCGAATAAACTCCAGCAATTATAGCTCCATCTACTCACCAACAGAGGGCAGCACCAACACCATTCCGCCATAAAATCGGTAATAACACTAGCCTCCACCAATACGATCAATATCCTCAATTGCAAAAATTGGGGTTCCAATTAATACAATACTCATCAATAATTAATAACACAATCGATCCACGACTAATTGCAGCCTCTCATCCCATTCGATAATTTTTTAAGCATCAATTTTCCAATTATAATAAAAAAACCGTTTTGAAAGCTAAAAATTAACGAAATCAACGTATTCAACTTTCTGCACTTGCTGGTTCATCTGTCCATTTAAGAGGGCCCTTGTAACAACGACCAGAGATTATAGGACTAATTAAGTCTTATAATCTCTGCAATGGCGCAGGAACGAGGAATTCAAGCGGACGCAGGAGGAAAATAACTCGCACACTTTCCTTTGCATTATATTTCTTATATTTCTAGCAATAATACATCATTATTTGCCACTAAACCGTATCATTAGCAAATACAACACAATAATCCTCTCCATAATACTCGTTTTTCGAATATGAAAATGTAAAAAGGTATTTACCACCAAATTTTCACTTCCGTAATACACGACAACAAGGAGTCTGCCCCAAACGAAAGGAATAACTGTTATATCACCTCTTTCACGTAAATTTCTCGATTAAATAGTAATTATAAAATAATGACTAGCCATGACTAGGACGAGGCAAACCTTTTCTCTTACTAACATATACATTTTGATTATTAGTTTCTTTACGGGGGAGGGGGTGGGGTAGAGTACGACAAGAGGATTTCAAAAATCGTAGCATGCTTCAGGTAGAAGTACTAGAGGAAAATTCATTTAAACTAATCGTTATTCTGTAGTAGAGCGTAATTAGAGAAGAATAATTTGTACTGTTTCCCTCAACTTGAATTGATCCAGTATTTGTAAACTATGGCAGTTTCTTCTTGATCAAATTACACATACAATAAATTTCAATATATACGTACGTAAAACGGAAAGCATGAACATCTACACAATTTATAGAAATCATTCACCTTGCTCTCGAATATAAACACAGAAAATATGAAAATAGTTATATTTTGTATGTATATTTTATATATCTGAGTCTCCGTTGTAAATAGATATATTATCTCATGTGAAATACTCTACAAAACATTTTCTTCATAATTTATGTGTATCCTACACATTCTTAAAACTAAGTTGATTTTGTGCCACCGATTTGTTTTTTTTTAGTACAATAAGAACACGACTTTCAGCAACATTCGTGCAATTCAACTTCTCCATAACATGATCCTACGTAATTATCCGCGGAAAATCGAATATTGGAATTAAAGTTGGACTTGCATTGAATATTGGACTTTGAATTTCAATTTGGCAATAATCAATTATTTTCATAACGAAAAAGGAAATTCCGAATGAAATGTTTTATAAATTTTAATAATAATTGAAAAATAAATAAAAAATAATAAATGTGGAATTGAATGCAAAATTCTAGTTGGAATTCGAAGCTTTGGAATCAAAATGGGACCGAATTAATTTTTAATTCAACACGAAATAATTCGGTAGGATCGCCGTGCGAATATGTATTTTGCAAACATTGCGCGTTTATATGCAACGCATGGTTTACAAGGAATGTCACCCGGCCTAGCTAACACAAACACCGTTTCGTTTATCGATATTCTCTAAAGCCTTTTTTGGCTGGTAAGGTGGATATATTCCACGTAAAACCTCTACACTCCCTACGTTTCTAACAAAATAAGGAAATAAGCTAAAGATGTGTTGTAATGGGGTGCAATTTTTCTCCATCATAAGAGGTAGTTTCGGCCTCTTGGACGTGGCCTTTTTTTTTGGAAATTCTCTTGGACGTTAATAACTTTTGTTGGCTGCACATTTTTGGCATAAATCAACGATACTCAACTTGAATTGAAAAAACATACTTCATGATGAAAATAGTGTGTGCACAGACGAAGCCGTTGGTTTTCGAATGTTTACTCAGAGTTGTTTCAATGCAATCGTTGATTTCGAAATGCGCCTGGGATAAATCCGGTGTTTATTCAGATAAAGCTTTATATTGTGAATTGAACCGAACAAAAGAGAGCGGCTGTACTTTACAATTTTACCCCGTTATCCCTAGAATTGTGCTCGTGCGTTCGAATTCCTGATTTCACCCCAAATGTCACTATTGTGTGCGATATAAACGGTTGTTTTCCTCTTGGAGGGGTTATTTCGCTTATAATCCTGATTTTCTACGCTTAATCCTTTTTGCTTTTTTCAGATTTACGCTCCGGTTTGCTTTTGGGTTTGTTATAATTTATCACCTTTGTTGCTTTGAAATTTTATTTCTATTTTCCAAATGTTATTTCTAGTTTCGAGTTTGATTTCAAGTTTTATACATGTTTTGGTTTTAGGTTAGATCTCTTGTTGGTTTGCCGTTTCTTTCAATAAATTTCAGGGAATGTTTGTGATTGAACAAATGAATTGTTTTAAAAACTCGCAATTCATATGAAGAATGAAGAATTAGGTTGTTAATTTTTAATTGAATAAAAACAATTGGAAGAGTTTTTGTGATAAAATTGGAGTGATGTTCAATTAACTCAATTGTTATGGCAGGTGTGTTTTGTTTTCATATACAGTTGATTCAAAGTAAAGTTTTAATTGAATTAATCTAGATCTATGAAACTTCAACTGTCGACCCTTTTCCACATTTTTTTCAAACCAGCTGCTCCTTCCGATTTAGATAACGTATTTTATTTAAGTGAATACACCCTCCGCTTTATTATCGAATAAAATTGCGTAAAACGTAAAATTCGTATTATTGTTCGAGATTAGTGTCTCCTGCGTTTCACCTTCATTCGGACACATGCCACATTTTGGTTAATTGAACGCGAGCAGCTGTGCACATGCGACGACAAAGCATGTAATTATTGTCAGATGAGGGTTGGATTTTACGTAAAAGGGGAAATTTCGATTCGCGAAAGGGGTTGCCCATTGGGCCATCCCGTCAATAGCAGGTTCTCTTGAACCAGGTGCCTGTAGCACCATTGTGAGGGAATCAGAGTCTGTTGACGCGAACGCGGGGACCGGATGGTCGCCGATTCTTTATTGTGCCTTTTGTGCAAACAGATTCGATCTCTCTTTTCCAGGTACGCGCTAAATCTGCTTTAGGCTCAATTTCGCTGTTTATCAATGTTTGTTCGAGAATTCACGCACTTGGGCGATGAAATTTTACCCTAGGTTGAGGCATTCTTATATCATCTAATGTATCGTATATACAACATATTATATAACATTTATACGTTACATTATGTAATATAGAAAATATATACAGTATGTAATGAATAATGTATATTATATGTATAATATGCTATATTATAACGAACAACGTTTTCTTAAGAAATTGGGGCTTCGTCTGTGGTCACAAAATAATCAACACATTCCCTTTTCGAAGAAGGGAATCGCACGTAATTTTTTCCTGAGTTGAGGTATCTTCGAGATGCCTTAATAAAGGATGCTAACTCCTATCTAGAATCCTTTGATGATTCACCTAATGATAAAATACGAAGCGAGGGAATTCAGAAAATCACCACTTTAAGTGCACTATTTTAAATCAGCGCATGATTAACCCGTAATTAGTTTCAATCTGACGTACCCGCAATCAAAAGAATATCCTGATGTGCAGCCAACTGGAATCATTCAAAATTTCGATACTCATGGAAGATTCGGACTTTAAAAATATTCCGAGGTAATTCGGTTGTCGCTTTTCCATTCATTCAAGGAACAAACTTTGTGCTCACTACCGGTGGATTTTCCTTGTGTAAACGCTCCGAAATTATACACATCCAAAATCACTGACTAGCACTTGTGCTCATCAAAACCATGAACTTCACAATTTTGTTTTAACATTTTAGATGTAGCCACCTGCTGTAGCTTTTCCAATCGCGTAATACTGATGAGAGTTTGGTGTTATTGGTGACGCTTCAAGGGTAAATTTAAATTTTGCTTGCACGCAGGCTTGAAAAATTGAGATTTTAGTGGATAAACTGAAATAAGTGAATGTTGTGAAACGAAGAAAATCGCGAAATAGACTCTAAAACGAGGAAAGCGCGAGCAGGTGGCCAATCCGCACATCTCACTATTTGTTACCATTCAGGTTCAGGAATGAGTACAACAAACGTTCCAAAAAAAACATTGTAAAATTGTATACTCTATAACGTAATCATAACATGCTATGTACACACTAGCTAAACGTAATATAGAAAACCCGTATATTTGAAACTTAATTTAAGTAGGTGGTTGCGGCGTGCACCCTGCCAGTCCTGGAACATTATTTTACGAACAACTTACAATTTTAACAGCGCTGGACGTGGCAGGGCGGAAGCCGCAGCTTTTGATTTTACGCTCACTAAACCTACAAAATTTTCTCTCAATACAATATTTTTTATCTTAGTCAAACACCATAAGGATAGCATGCGAAGTGTGGACGTCACGGTAGGCAGCTGCACCCCCCGAAAAATGTCGATTTGGGGGAATCGCGATTCCTTTTTTTCTCCATGTCCACTCTATGGAATTATTTGCTCGCATATAAATTATGCATGCATTTGTTACAGTTAGTGCGATTGTTCGATACGCGGCGTGTTCGTATTCAAATTTTTACTACGCAATTCCGTGCGCTTTGGACGATGGATTCGGACTATTGTGTTAGATGTTGTACTTTCGTAGGGGAAATGTGCCCGTGCCAATTTGCATATCCCGAATTTGGTATTTTCGCTACGCTACGCTCCGCCCCGCTTGCGCGTGCACTATTCTCCCGGCCATTCAAATCAGAAACGTTGGACCATTATGGGTCAATAGAAATTTTTCCATGCGAATATTTTTGTATTTTCTACCTATTGAAGAAATTCCAAAATGGAAATTCTAATTCTAAAATAGAATTTCTTTGTTTCGTTTTCGCTTCAATTTTGTTCCATTTTACCTTCCAATTTTAATTTCATATAATGTTTGATTTTGATTAATTTCTTAATTATTGTTTAATTCTACGTTACGGCTAAGCTGTAAGTAATGAATAATATAGAATAAAAAAATAAATTAAAATAAAAATGAGATTGAGAAAATTTATAAAAGAAATGGAAAATGGAAGAAAGTGAAGCAAAATGAAAACAATCCAAATTTATTAATAAAATTGGAGGAAAATTGAAGAAAAAAATTGGAAGAAGTTGTTGCGGGGGTTACCGGAAAATAATCGGAATGCACAGCAATCGATGGAAATCCAGCGTCTGAAATTTGAGCAGATGCATGTGAATTTGGGGCCTAAATGATATTTGGGGTGCCCCACGCATAAAAGAAGTGCGCGCGGACAGCAGGACCGTACACGGGTCGATTCGTTACCACAGGGGGACGTGCACGCGCCGAAGCAGCTGTTTACAGATTTTAGGAAATAGGGGCTGCCTCCGACAATGGCAAGGGTCGCGGAAGAAAAAAATTCCGAAAAGGAGTCAGGAGAGGTAATTTACATTGTGCGCCGTGGGCTGAATTTATGCACGACTTAGCGACGGATGAAAATTGAAATGGGAGCGTGCAATTCGAAACGTGGCTCGCGGGCGAGGGCGATGGCTCGTTTTATCGAGATGACCGAATTCGACGCGACGCGACGGTACGTACGAATGCGTTGGGTCATTTCAACGCGGTGGTTCTTTTGAATGCGTTTGCTGATTTGAATGCGTTTGCTGATTTGGATGCGATTATCCATTTGAATGCGAACACGCACATCTGCATTTTTTTGTACCTTACAATGTTAAACATAGATATAATGTTTTTTTTTATAGCACCCAGGCTGTTACTTTATGAAATAGCAGGTCATTTGCAATTACTGAAGGCACACAGCTTAGTATATTATAACTAGTAATTAGCAAAAAGGTATTCAGTTTTGTACTATAATATAATTTCTTTCTTCTTTTTTTCGAACAAGTAAAGCGAAACTAACACGGGTTTAGGCTCGTGACGATTTGGAATGGATTGGTTTGTGGGTAAAATTGAGAGTAGGATTTGTAGTAGATGTTAGACGTAACAATTGATTATAGGAAATAAGTATATAAAATGTAAGTGTTTGAATTTAGTAAAAAAATTACTGATTGGAAAAATGAAAGATATAAGGCGTAATAAATCAATTGAATAAAGTCGGATTAAATGATAAATTGATGAAACTGCAGATGGGGGTGTGGGAGCAAGGTGTTTGTGTGTGGATTTTCCCATATAATAGCCTGAATGAAGGGTTCGCGGGAAGGCCCGAGAGGGTGGTTTGGGGGTTGAGGGTGTCACCCGCACTCGCCGTTATCGCATTGACTGATATCTTCTTTTCTTCAATATTAATAATTTAATGTAATTCGAACTACCACTAGTCAGGAACTCGAGAGAGGAATGCAGCCGGAGCCGCGAGGAGATCTGATTGTACTTGTTTCAGTTAACCCTGAGTTTTCGTGTGGACTGGGCGTACCGAACGTTAACTGATCTTTGAGCAAGCTACATCTACCACAATAATTCCTAAGTAAACTGAATACAATGTACAGGTTGACCGTCTCCACTAGTGTTTCGTCAACTCGGCGGTTCAGGTTTTTTCTCCCGCCGAGCGGATAAAAATAGGAACTTGATTAAACATCACCTAAAGTTTTCGTAATTTTTGTTCTACCGTATAGAAAATCTCGATATTCTCCCGTTCAAAACATGAAAATAAACAGACTATATAAAAGTTCACTCAGTCTTTCCGGTATTTGCATAAAAATATGTGCTTTTCCTCGTAATGTACGAGGATCATTTGCAAATATAGGAATACGCAATATGCGGGATGCGCGTGCGCGCGCACTTGGCACGCGGATACATGCGCGTGTGGGATGCGTAGCGCACGCAGATCCCTTACAAATTTCAAATTAAATTAATAATCACAGGTGTAGCTATCGCCGCCGATTGTTTCTTTTTACTTTAAGAAAATATGTCACTTCTCTGTGAAGGTAGCACCTGCACGCTAAAAATTCGCATCGTGCCACAGCACAGTTAGGCCGGGGTCAGAGTGAAGGTAACGCTTAAAGGGGTGGATTGCTTCTTCAGAACGGGCAAGTAGACCACCGAGGGCGCGAAGCGCCGCTCCTCCCCATTATCATCCATCAAAAACGCTTGCATTACATACCCGCTAGCGGTACCGTCGTCGTCTGCTTGAGGCAGGGCGTATGTAGTCGGAAGCAGCGTCTTCTTCGCGGCTTCCCTCATGCTGTGCCCTATTTCTTGTATAATTTTCTTGCTCTTCCTGTTCCTCCCTGCCGGCTGCTTGGGGACGTCGCCGGGTTCGTCTCCTTCGTCGGCGCACTCAGAAGACTCTTTCGAACCTTCTTCTTGAGGCTCCCCCCCGCTGCCGTTGAAGAACGGCGCCGGAAGAAAGGGATGTTGAGTGAAAATGTGGTGCTGCAACATTTCTCCTTGTTGAAAGGTTTGCGGGCAAACGGGACACTTGCTCACGCTGCTCTCCCCGTCGGTCTGCAAAGAGTGCGAGCGCTCGTGTACGAAGAGAAACGGAAGAACGGGAGTGGAGAACGGGCAGTACGAGCAATGGTACATCTTCGCGTTGCTCTCGTCCGAACCGAAAATGCTGCTCAAAACGTTCTGCAGCCTCATTTTGCTCGAACCGTCTTGTCCTCCGTTCGGGATTTTCAAATTAGGACTGTTCCTCTCCCCGTGCGCCTTCGAAACTTGCTTGCTCTGGTTCATCCCTTGTTGCATCTGCTGTTCAACCTCAGCCCACTTCTCAGCGCCTGCTTGCCCGTGGTCACTGAGCAAATGGGCTTTGAGCCACTTGGTACTCCTGAACCTCCTGCTGCAGATGGTGCAGACTTCGGTGAAATGCGTGAAGTACCGATGGCTCAAGTCAGCCAAGTCCACCGGTTTCAAGGAGGAGTCGGGCTCCGCGGTCTGGTGGTTGTCCCTATCGTCGACTTTCCTAGGCTGCAGGAGGCTCGTCCCGTACTCGACGATCCCGTGGGTGTTGTGCTTGTGCACGCGGAGGAAATATTTGCTGCACAACTCCTTGTTGCAAATATCACAAACGACGCCTCCTATCTGCGCGCCGTTCTCTATTTCGATC
The DNA here is from genome assembly GCA_033557855.1 of Hydrochus callosus. Classification (NCBI taxonomy): domain Eukaryota; kingdom Metazoa; phylum Arthropoda; class Insecta; order Coleoptera; family Hydrochidae; genus Hydrochus; species Hydrochus callosus. The sequence continues at coordinate 27,496 of JAUIMY010000002.1, read as the reverse complement.
CCGTGCATCCTCTGCATGTGCGTCTTCATGAAGTACTTGTTGCAAAGCTCCTTGTTGCATATTTCGCAATAACTGCTTGTCGGAGTTAGGTTCATGGACGTCCGCCTCTCGCTGCTCCCCCCGGCGCTTTGCCTCGCTCCGCTCTTCTCAGGGGTTGGAAAACTAGGGAATTCTTCTTTCACTTCAGCGGGTGCGAGCGCTCGCCCCGAATGCACCTCCTGGATGTGCTTCTTCATGTCCTCTATGCTCTGCAAATCTTTTCCGCAAATCTCGCACATCGTGTTGTTGTTGCTCGGTTCTTCGGCGGTCTTGTCTCCTTCCGCGCTGTCGTCCAGCAACAACCCGTGCTCGGTCATCATGTGCGCGTGCAAATAATAGCGGTTCTCGAACTCCTTATTGCAAGACGCGCACGTTGTGTTGGCTTTGTTCACGTTCAAGTCGTTCAATTGAAGAATCATAGTCTGCAACTTCTGCAAGTCCTCGCTCATGGAATCGCCTTTGTCGTCTTTCTTCTGCTCTGCGGTTTCGGCTTTCTCCGCTAACTTCGACTCTTGCCCCGATTTCGCGTGCACATTGACGTTGTGCAATTGGGCTAAAGTGGCGTTTTGGAACTTGATCCCGCACTGTTCGCAGCTTATTTCCGGCGGGGAAGATGTCTTCCTCTCGGGGAAACCCGAGCTGTTCTGTTCGCCCATTATCAAGTTCAAGGGGCTCGTCTGCGTGTTGCTCCAGCCAGTGGCGCCTTCGGGTTTCAAATCCCTCTCCTTGCCGTCGTCCGAGACGAAAATCCCGTGCCGCTTCATCTTGTGAGTTCTGAGGAAGTACTTGTTGCAGTACTCTTTGCAGCAGATCTCGCAGAAAGCCTTCGGGTTCATCACCCCGATCTTCCTCAACCTGTTCGCTTGATCCAGTTCGCGGGTTTGCGGGGAAATTTTGTCTACGTGGAACGCCTCTTGTTCTTGAGCGTCGACTTTGAAGCGATCGGCGCAGGTTTCCTTGAAACGCTCCGAGGCGGCTTCCGTTTTGATCCGTTCTAACACCACCTGGTCGTTCAGTAGGTTCCTAGGACTGGGAGGCTCGTACTCTTCCTCCGCTTGCACGCGCCCTTCACCGTTTTCTTGCCCGTTGGAATTGTCGCCCTCTTGGGGAAAGAAGCTGTTCAAGCTGCCTTTGCTCACTTGGAGGAACAGCTTGCTCTGCAGCGCGTTCGGGAACATCTCCGACAGCATCAGCCCCACTGGCACTTTCGGATCCATCTTCATGTCGACCGCGGAGGAATAGGAGGAAGAAGCCAGGGAGTCGGGCGTTTGGTCTGCGTAGAGGCTCAACTTCTTCTGGTGCTTCGCCAGCTCTAAATTCGGCAACGCGCCCTGCACTTTACCGCTGCAGATGTTCGGGATGTTGACGGCGGCGGGCGAAGCTTCCGGAGCGCTCGAGTCGGAGTAAATTCCGTGCTTGTTCGCCTTGTGCGTTTTCAGGAAATACTTGTTACAGAACTCCTTGTTGCACAGCTCGCAGTAGGCGTCCGGGTTGAATATGCGGATTTGCGGACGCGGGGGCAGGACGTCCGTCTGCGCGAACGGCTGCAGCATGAACAGCTGATTAGCAGGGGAAAAAGGCAGCAGATTCGCGCCCATCCATTCCTTGTTCTGGATGTCTGGCATCCACGGTACTTCTTGTCGCGGTTGCGGCGCCAGCTCCGGAGCACCTTCCACCTGATCGACCGCTTGGAGTTCCGCAGGCTCCTTCTTGCAATCCACCAAGCCGCCGTGCTCCAACCCCACGTGCTCGGCTAACTGCTCTTGGTCCGAGCAAACGTACGGACATAGCGCGCAACGCGCCTGGTCGGGTTCCGGAGAAGACGCGGCCAGCTTACCTTCCGAAGACAACGCGGTCGTCAGGGCAGCTTCGGCAGCGGAAATCCGCACCGGAGTGGACTGCTTGCGGCGCTTCTTGCAAGAATCCGCTAGAGGAGTCAGCGAACAGCGCTTCACGGGTCTGGGCTGCTCTAACCCGTGCTCGCTGTCCACCGAAGATGCGGTCGTGACTGCGGTCATGTCTTCGGAAACGTTGCCGCTGTAACCGCTGTGCATAGAACCGGAGCCTGACGACAGGGTGACGGATGTCATCATCTCGTTTTGCAGACGACATGCAATTCTACCAAAGGTCCCTGCGAAAACAAAGGAACCTGGTGTTGTTAAATCCGCTGGCGCTTGGGTGCCAATACAATAGAAAATTGCTACGCGCTATCCCCGAAAGTACAAACGGCTCTATCGTCCTGTCCTCTCATAGCTGCCAGTCACTGTCCAGCTCCCACCTCTAATCTCTAACCTCTAATCTCTAGCCCCTGGCCCCTGGCCCCTGGCCCCTGGCCCCTGGCCCCTGGCCCCTGCCCCCTGCCCCCTGCCCTCGGCCCCTAGCCCCTACCCTCTAACCTCTAACCTCCGGTCCCCGATCCCCGGCCCCCGGCCCCCAGCCCCCACCCTCTAACCTGTAACCTCTCCACGCTATGTCGGGCGTGTTTAATTTGCGACGGGCCTAACACCAGATTATGGCACGGTACTATCTGCGAATGTGACCAATGGTATTAATTTTGCAGTACTTATACATTATTTTCTGTCCTGGTAACCCATTATTGGATTACCGATTTTAACACTTCCTCTCTATAAAATTGTCTTGCGTTTCAACAATTAATATTCTTCGGTTTCAATTAGCTTCATGTTGAAAATGACGAGTTACTATGAGTGGGGGGGTAAAGAAATGTTGCGAATGCCATTTTCGACACAAACGCAAAACGTAGTTATTGAATTTTTCCAACCGACCATATTCTTTTCGCTTCGGAAAAGCCTCCCGCATTCACCAACAAACATACCTAGTTTGTACTTAATTCGGTGAGTTTTAACTAACATTTTTGAACTCCCGGCTCCCATCAATCATGTCACATCTTTATCGTGTTATTTCGACGATTTGAAGTAAAAATGCTATTTCCACCATTAAGGCAAATTGATTCCAATAGCATTTTAAAGAGAAAAAAACTTTGTTTTGGAGATTATAATAAGTTTGCTATTGCACAAGGAATCAGCGTCCGCAGAGGCCCAAATTACAATTATCCTCTACGTAGCGAAACTAATGGCCGCCTTCGGGCAGGAATTAACGAACGAATCATTAAATATTTGCGCGTCGACTGGGCATATGAAAGCAAGGAGGAAGCATGAATCATCACGGGCTTCTGGCCTCCCCGATATTTGGCAAAACTCCCCCAATCCCGGACCGTAGTTAGTCACTTTTCTCGGATCCAACGGGAACTGAATTGCTTTTATCTGACACGCTGCGAAATTGTATTTCTCGTTAGGACTTTGCGGGCTATCTACACCCCGCGTGGGGTCCACTCTACTTTCGCTGTGCGTAAATCTAAATTACAATTGTTCATTCCGGAATTGAAATTGGACGCATTGTCTTTTTTAAATTGAACAGAATGAAATAATATCTATTTTATTATTTCATTTTATTATATTTATTTAATTTAATACTTAGTAGAATTACTATTGGATGTAAGTGTTAAATAAAAGGAGAAATATTTCAAAACATTAGGAAACATTGGTTTCAAAAATTCAAAAAGTTTACAAATACCATACAAAATTGCAATGCATAACATCATGAATCATGAAAAAACATGATAAAAATGTAGAAACATGTGAGAAATGTCAAAACATGTGGAAAATGTAAAAACATAAAAAATGTAAAACATAAAAATGTAAAAAAATAAATCGTTGGATAACAAAACTTACGATTTTTTCGTTGCTATTCTATTAGCCATTTGGGGCGACCCGCAACAACAAAAATTCATCACAATACCACAACGAAAATGTCAAACTAGAGATCGCACCGGGGCACATGAGTTGGTGTAAAGAGGCACTGCGTGTGCTATACTGAAATTCTACGGAATAGGTAAATGGATCTATCATATCGGCGAGCTCCCACCCTCCTAAAACCCAACCCCTACTAATCCACGATATACGCACAATTGAGGGGAAAGTGCTGTCCGTATACGTGCGTGTGCATGTGTGTGTCCGCGCGCGCGGATAAATAATAAAATTGCGGAGTGAATTGAATTTTTTTTAAAGCAACTCACGATTTATTTAACTGATCCGAAGTTTCGGGTCCGATCCGGCGGGAGTTGCGGAAACAGAGTTTATCTAATACAATTTAATCTTCCGATGAAATCCAATAAATTTTACGTTCCGAGTTCGAAATAAAAAGGGACGTCCTGAACATGTAGCCATATGATATGTACCCAGGATATCTCCTGGTGTAATGAAACGACTATATCGGACAAATATAATATCTCAGCACTTCAATTTTCCACCGACATTCCGCAATAAAAAACATATGCACTACATTAAACAAGGGTATTATACTTTTTATCTCGAATACTAAAAATATCGCGCGAATCGATAGATTGGCTCGCGCCTTTAATTTGGATTCTACTATCCTCTGTAATGAAAAGTATCAAAAGTGGATGGGGAGTGAAAAAACGATGAATAAAATTAGTCCGCGACCAGTAATTGCTTGTTTATGGTTCGCTGGCAATTATGCTTAACCCACAATGGAATTTAAGACACGAATAGTTATTAATATAGAAACTAAGTAAGGTTTTACGTCATTGTGGCAATTAAAATGCGTTCGAAAATTAGAAAAGTTTGGATATTTGTTTTTTTTGTGGAATTTATCGTTATCTCGGTCAAATTTTAATAAAACCATCGATTTTGTTAATGATTGAAGTTTGGGAAATGGGAATGTGAACTAGAGAATTTATTCAGCGCTGTGATTCCGCATGTTGTCGATTCTTCTCCGCTCAATAAGTTTTTCCTTGATAACGCGATATGGCCACCGAGTTACGTCCGTTTCCCCCAAAAATGAATTTTATGAACTGGAAGAGGACTAGATTACAGGGATACGAGATTAATTCAACAATGCGCCCAGTTTGTGTGGAGGTACTAAGAATTTACTCTCCTCGATTCCGGCACGGCATATAGGCGCAGAAGTTTCTTTATATTTCCATTGTTTCCATATTCAATGGTCTTGATGGATAAACTTTCGGATAAGGCAGGACTAGCAAAATGGAAACCGATAAAAATCCGCGTGTAGTTGGCGTCGCGTAGACGAATCGAGGGGTAGTTCGGAAATCGAGATGTTTCGGTTATCTTCGTGAACAAAATTGTTGATTATTTAAGGGAACACAAATTAAATTTAATCAATACGTACTTAAAAATGTGTTTCGAAAAAGGAAAAGTATAAACCGACTTAATTTCTAACAACCCCAGTTTATTTTTTAATGTCAGGCCGGAGAACAGCAATTTAGATTCTTGGAACTAAGGGAATTATTGATCATCAGATAAAAGCAACGCAACTATCAGAATAATATGACGAATGGAAACATAAAGGACAGCGCAAATGAGACTGTATAGGGTAAGCGTGTGTGTAGATGCGTGTGCTTGTATAGCGGATCAATAGTTCCACCCACACAGCGACCACTGGTCAAACGCAGTTCTACTAGCACCCTAAATTTCAAGATATAAATGACACGCCTAAAGCTTACAATATCTCCAACTCTCTAATAAAATTTTCGCTTGAACGTTCCCTCTAATCAAACAGAAAGCTCGCAACATGCAACCTATCTTCCTTAAAAGCATTAATTTTATAATTAACAGAATTTTTTAATCAATTTCCACCATTCTCGAATATTGGCCTTAGCTTTAAAAAATAATCGAATAATCACTGAATTCCCATCGATATAATCTCCTATTTTGGTTGAAAGTGCGACCCACGTGCTTCGCTAAATTTACCTACCACTCTGTTCATTAGAATACATTTGATAATCAACAACCCAAATACGGAATGCATAAGCGGAAACAAAAACGACGACGCATTTATTAAGAGCTTCTAATCTATACGGAGAACACGAATGACAATTTTGTGATTTAAACCAAAAAGAATTTTGACTTGTTTTGGAAAGAAAACGGTAGAACGCGATTCATTCCACTCGAATACAATACACGCCGATTGAATACAATTAAAAGCAAATGCTACAATTCACACAACTCAAGTTCTTTAATAAATCTTAAGTGAAAGTCTTGAAAGTGAAGATTTTTCTACTTACAAGGACCACTGCCGCTGTTTTATATATTTGTCATTGCAAGCACCTAACGACACTAGCGCGGCCTAGCTACTGATAAATAAGGACCGGCGTCGATGTTGGACGTCGGTGCGCAACTCCATCAAATTTAGATGACAAAAGCCGCCATTTGCAAAAATACGCCAAATTGATTGTGAAAATTCATCCCGTAATGACAACGGCAGCTCCGGCTAGGTTTTCACTAATTTTTGTCCTCCACTACACGCAACTCCACAGAAAAAATCAATTCTATCGCAAGGTGGGCGGCGTGCACTGGAGCCATTAAAATTTAATTTTAATTTACCGAAGGGTGCTGATGACCATTGTAGTTGCGAGGGGTACCTGCCCTCATAACTCTATTCGATGTCAATTCAGATCGAAGCACGAACAATGGCTCAAGAATATTCCTGTTCCATTTGCGTTCCATTAGTTTTAATTATTGTTTTCATTTCAATATTTCTGATCTATATATTTGTTGTATTATTGTACTCACTGTCGATGTTATCCATTGCTTTCAAGGAAATTGCCACAAATTAGTTGTTAAAAGTTTTCAAATCGAATGTGGGAATTAAATATACGCGTACACGAAATGATTTTTAATCACTAATTAACGAATTATAAATATTGCGGCAATATTATTTCCAACCACCGATTGTATATTTAAAGTGATTTTAAACACAATTTTATAACATAGTTTATAATAAAATTTAAAACATAATTTATATATGATTTATAACATAATTTAAAACATAATTTTATAATATCAGAACTAATGTAAACACAATTCAGCGAATTGATAATTTATTCGGATTTGCGAGTTTTACGACTTGAATACTTTTTTCCACGGATTGTTATGAATTCAACGGCCACGTCGGATTAAATGATGAATAAAAATAAATGAGCCAATATAATTTTGGTGCAAGTACCTATCTTAGAATGTATCACCCAAAAAGTATTCTAATTGCGCATTCGGAATGATTCCCCATTATTCATGTCCAATGGCCCAAAAAAAGGTTGCTCTTTCGAGCGGAGTTCGTGTGACCAAATTTCTAGCGACTATTGGTCAACCGGGGCAACGATTTTTTCCCATTCGTCGGATTTAATCACGCCAAATATATGAATGCCGCTTATCTCAATTCGCCCGTGATAGTTTTCACTGTTATGCCTCAGGAATTTTCCAGTATCTAAAATGATTGAAATTTCGAGATTCCGACAATCTTCGGCGATATCTGTTACGGTGGTTAGTCATTTGCCATGGTGAATAGTTGCGGAGTTTAAAATGAACGGAATTTCATACATCTGTGTTTGTTTTATAATAAATAATATATGATAATTATAATAATTCAAAATAAAATAACCATTAAAGTATATAAATTTGATCTGTGGTATCACTGAATAGGAAATTCAAGTTCCTTATTTTATTGAATTTGAGTTGGTCGGGTAGATCTCTGCTGGAGGAATATTGCGTTGGAGACATCTAGCGGATAACTAGGAAAGTTAAATCTAAATCTAGATAAATTGAACAACACATTGAGAATTTTTTATTCAACTTCTGAATTGTACAGTGATTCTTACCATATTGCTATAAAGTTACATCAACAGTCATCATATAAAAATATGTATAAATTTTCAGAGGATCAAGAGTGGTAACACTGCGAAAGTATTGTTTAAATTCCTAAGTACAAAAATATTCATGCAGATCTAGAGTTGCCAGTACGTTTCTATTGAATCCGATACGAATCTCGCTTTGCAATCACAAACTGTATGAGAACGCTAACTTTCGCCTTGGTGGAATTTTCAGTGTGCACAAAATTTTGGTTGCCCTATTTTGTATACCTGAGAATAGAATGGGCTCGATTGTGGATTCTGTATTCATCTTCTTGTTTGTAGCAGTTAGGTACCTCTGGGAAAATTCTAGTGACCAATTTTTGGCAACTCGCATTCTCGAGTTTTCGGACGAAACGCATTACTTTTTCCAATGAATCGCTATAACGCCGTTGTACTATGGTCCACCATAAATCATCATATAATTAAAAATATCTCCACAAAACGTAATCACGAAAAATAATATTTCCAAACATACAGAAGATTTATTAAAATAATCGCGCACTTGCTTTGGATCAGTGTGATGTATGCTGATTGAGAACAATCCAACCGATTTTGTTGCTGCACTCGTAAGGAAGTAATTTATTTTATGTGAAAGTACATTAGCGGCAATCTCGCCGATTTTGTTGATTCTTTACAAATGGGATTGTTAACACTTTGAATGCAACAAAGGTAATAGTTCTCATGCGTTTAGAACGCGTAAGGACGCTATATGGCAAAGGAATGAACTCCTTAATAGTATTAGTAGTACATAGGGAAAAATCGTTTTGGAGAGTATAAGAAATGATTCTTGTACAATTGAATTTAGCCGCCTCGTGTAGGTTATTTAGTGCTCAAATTTCCCAGCAAAAACAGTCTAGTAATCTTCTAGTTGTGCGGTTGGTATCATTTGATTGGCAGTGCCGGACAGCTCGCTAAATGTAAATATTTTACCAATAAAACGAGTGACAGTGACCGCTGCCAACTGTGCAACGATAAAATTACTACAGTGTTTGCTGCAGCGCAAGCGCGGTGTAGCATGCAAACAGTTAGGGCTGTCATTCGTGAGGAATCAACATATCTCTTGCCATGTTGATCTAATGGCAACGGGTATGCAAAGAATGCTCAAAATCAATAGGGTTGTCGCTTTTCGCAATTCAAGGCATGGTGGCTCCGCTACTTATTCGAACTAATCTCTAAGGGTTACATCAGCATATAACACTCAGCGAAAAATAAGGTTAGGTGTAATATGGCGCACAAACAGAAACAATGCGACAGCTGGCGTAACCTAACCTCAAAGGCTTCCAGAGATTAGTTCAACTTGTCAACCACCAGATGACTTGAATCGCGAATTGTGTACTTTCACGAAAGAATAAAACTTCAATTGTAGATTGCCTCGGCTGAGCCTAATTCAAAGTTACCAGGCCTGATCCTCGCGAGATACCAATACAATTGTAATTTACAGTTCCGCATGAAATTCACGCACCACCTGGAAATCATCTGTCCGTCGGGTTGTTGTGGAGGTGGTTTGGGGCATCGGCGAACATCACTTTTAAACGGTACGCCTCAGCTACGAGTAGGCTTATATGTGAGCCGTTCCAGCCTTGCGTTGGCAGGTTTTGGAGTAAAATCATGAGCCCTTGGAAGTCAGTCTCTAGTAGTAACTCGTCCCTCCAGTGCAGGAGGAACGCTGCGCAAACGTACAGTTGGAAGAGGGTGAAGGAGTCTCCTTCTGCTAAGTAAGTGTCCCATAGTCTGATGGTGCATCTCAAAGGTAGTTCTCGCGTGAGCAGGTTGTTGAGCCAGCGGAACGAGAACTGCAAGTAGTCCACTTTGTGAAAGACCAAGTGCTTGTGAAGAGTTGTGTCTACTCGCTGTATCAACTCCTTCAGTTGATTTACTTTCTTCTGGATGCCTGTTTGTGCGAAAACGTAGTTTTCTTGGATGCCATCGAGAAACTTCGATAAACACCAGAAGGAGTCCGCCTCCACCGTATTCCTTATTTCTTCAGATAAAGTGTCAACTTTGAACGTTTCGAAAGGTAAATTATTCGGGATGTACTCTTGCAAGAATACTATGTAAAAGGGAGTCACTAGATCGTTGATTCCTTGCACGTATCCAGAAGCTGGATGTCTTATAGCCCAAATAAACAGTATGCGCTCAAACATGTTTTGAACAGTCTTCTGCTGGAAAAGGGGGATGTACGGGTTCATTCGAGGTACGTCTATGTGAATTTGGTGGAAGGTGTCCTGGTAAGCGTCGTCCAATTCAGTGTCATAATACTGTTTAACTAAGTTCCAATAATCCTGCCTTTTCCTTTCCAAAACGCCTTTCCTCCTCTCTAAATTAACAGGAAGGTATCCCGAGAGCAGCCTCCACGTAACCGCCCTAACAGTTACAGGAATACCCGACCAACTCAGTTGGCACAATTCAGCCATCGTCGGTGAGTGTGAAAGCAGAGTTTGGAACCTCTCCAGCTTCGACTCGCAATCTTCATCTTGGTTCACGGTAGTGCACCTCATGAGCTGCGGCCGGCCAGGAAATCTGTAATTTCTAACCGTTTCCGTACTGTTTTCGTTGGAATCTTCCTTGTCTTTATAAGCGGATGGAGATTCTCCCTTGATGTTTTGATGGCTATTTATCACATTTAGAGCTGCTGATTGAGAAACTTTCTTCGAGATTTTCGTTTCTGCAATCAAATAGATTTTTTTATCCATGCGCATTCAATAAGTTGGCCATGTCTATGGATATGTCAATTCTTTAGAGGTTATGTTGTCATAAAATGTAATGCCGATGGCCTACTCTACAACTACTACATCTGGTTAACCAACTTATTTAACCTCAAATTCTTGGCAATTGATTCAGCGACCATCAATTCAATATTTTAGATTGATTTGTTTTTCTGAAACATGTCGTATCCCGATCACACAATACGGTATGGTAATATGATAATAGTCCTCACGCTTAACATAAGAAACTTTCGAACTTACGTTCCACTCCAGAAATAATACAAAATTCGTCATCGTCGATGTCCCACGCATCACTCACAGATGCTTGGAAGTCTTGAAAGGAAGTGGTGCTGGCCATTTTCAATTTATTTGCGGTTTTCACTTCTTTCTTGGGACTTGGTCTGCAAAATCTTAGTTGAATATCACGCAAAAAAACGATATACTCTTTAAAAATCCATTTTGAAAAGTATCATAATATCGGTTCGGTTTAGGACAAACTTAGGCCTAGTTTTCAAACTACGGTTCAATTCAGGTATTTACGTAACTTTAGGTTAATTCGCGTTAATTTCCACCGATGATGAAATTATATTTAACACATTGGACATATGTTTCACATCGAAAGAACATATGTTAATAAATCACATACGCGACGGTATGTTACACGTCAATAAATATGTTACACGAAAACTTATTCCTCGTACAAATGAAGTGAAGCTCATAAATAAGTTTACGTTAGCCATAAAACTACTATGTTAAACATTCATTGAACCTTATTATATCTATGTATGCATTGAATGGTTGTTACACATAAATGCTTACTCTAGATGCAATAACAAAAATGGGACATTCTGCAGATATTCAGATACGAATTGGTTGAGTTTGGCCTGTGAAGGTCTAATGGCAATTAGGCTACGTAAGGAAATTCCACTAGCACAGTCCTACCCTACCTGCCAGGAACTGCTTTGCTGTTTTTCTTCCAGAATGACGATTTTTCTTTATCGTAATCCTTATCACAATCCATTTTACCAATTTATTCCTAAATCCCAACTGTGTAACGGCTCATATTGGATTGATTATTTGGGTTTAGGAATTCTATTCGAGTGACACTATTTTAAGGTTATATGCAAACGTCATATGTTTGATAATTGCCAATGCACAGTTCAACTAAAACTACTTAGGACACCCGGTTTTTTCCTTATAGGTTGAATTCAATCGGACTCAATAACCTCGAATTGAACTCAATTGGTGATTCAACTGTTCGTGGATAGATGGCGGGTCATTGTCGATATTTGTTTTCCCGTACGTTGTAAAAACGTTGTAATCAACAACGAAAAGTTCGTATTGAAGAGTATGCATAACAAACTGTTGTGCGATTTGTGCCATGGACGTCCAGCTTGACCGAGTGACATCCAGCCCTGGTGAATATATTTATGAATGTTTATTTCGTAATCTACTACACCGAATAAATGTACTTACCTGAATCCATTCCAATAAGAAAAATATGCCGTAAAAATACGAACGGATTAATTGAATTACGTACATATTTGACGTACCATCATTTGATTTGAAATCGTTTTGGTTTACACAAGTTGTGTATGCCAAGGGCAGAACAACTTCAGATAAGGCCCAAGGAGGCTTTAGCATTCGCGCGGTATCGCCAAGGGCAAAACAGGAATTTTGGAGAGTATAATTCAATGGTATTATAATATAATACAAATTATATTATATTTAATGTTTTAAATTAAAATATATTAAATCATACAATATATTAAATTGAAATATAAAATTTTAAAATATATAATAATATATTAAAATCATCAAAACGTTTGAGGAGAGTTCAAATGGAACGATTTAAAGTCCAGTGTGAAATTACAAGGTGTTGAAGGGAATACGGAGACGCGGTTGAATTAAATTCCGAACGCGAATAAAAACGACGGTGGTGCAAGCCTCTGGGAAAACACTGTGGGAATGTTAGGATGATGATTGTTCGGTCGCTGTGGTTCGGGTAATGACGGCGAGAGTTCCCCATGTGTGCCAATCCATCGTTCGGGAGGCATAAACAAATGTTCGGCCTTGGATGGTATGGCGTGGGTGGGACCGGAACATCGCTGGGATTATCGCAGGCAAAACGAGACTTAGTTTGGAAATTCAAATTAGATGTATGACGAATGGTAGGCAGGAAAGGCGATAAACAATTGAGCGTTTTCTCGTGCATCGTGATCACGAATTGGTCATCATTCGTTCGTCTCAGATTGTAATCATGTGAATCATTCTGCGAGTGGAAATTTTTTTAAAGGTATTGCTGGGGCTGACGTTGAGCCGGAGGTATGAAAGAGGTTTATTACCACGATAAGATAAAGTATTGAATTGAAGGACATTTCGAGCGAGTTTTACGTGGAATTTCGCAATTCCGAAACGTAATGTGAGCGGTTACTTTTTTCGATGGTTCCCTAGTTTTGTCCATTTTGTCGATTAGATAAGATTTATCTGTGGTGGTCGGTCGTTTATTGAAGTAGCTGTTGCATTGAATTGGCAAGGCCGCATTTGTAAAATACGATTTAGAGGCAATGATTTATTTATAACACAAACAATATTTTACATGGTGTAACTCCGACGAATTGAGAATACAATTGAAAAATGTTTTATGGTCTCGCGATTGGATTCGCTGGAAATCGTTTCGAACTGTTGTTGGAGAATACTTGTGCTGGGAATTTCAAATTGTGTGGTGTAGAATGGAGGAGCATTTCGAGCGATTCAGCGTCGGCCTTCCCAATTAAAATTGATGTTATTCAATGAAATAACATAGGAATGCACTATGACGAGTTGCTATGAAAAAAGGCACGATTCAATTTCCATGAAGGCTAGAAGAGAACCGTCAATTCACTAAGTACTAGGTCATCGCAAATTGTTTTTCCCGACCCGCTTCGACCTTCGCGTTTCACCGTTTCACAGCTAGAGTTTCTGTACGATGTCGTATTTCTTTTTGAAATCCATGTTTTCTTTTTTCGGATCGAACTTTTTCCTCGCGGCCAATTTGGCTCTCAGCTCCGCCGCAGTCATGTTGAGGTCTAGAGTACCATTCTGCTTCTCCTTCTCTCCTCCGTTCTTTTCGTTGTCGCCGATCACCATCTCTTCATCCCCAGACACCACGAGAAGTTTCGTCTCGTCCGGAACGCTCTTCACCAGTTCGACCACTTCTTTGTGCGTCTTGTTCGCTATACTCTCCCCATTCACTTCGAGAATCCTATCCCCTTGCCTCAAACCGGCTGCCTCAGCAGGAGAGCCCTCATCCACTTTTCCGATGTACTGACCGGCTTTGCCCTTCTCAGCGTGCAAGTTGAAACCGTATCCGTCGAAGTGGTCCCACTTGCCGATTTGACACAGCCGGGCTTTGGGGTGCTGCTTGCTTTCCGACATTTCCACTGTGGCTCTAGACTGCAAACACGCGCTTATCGCATAACGCAAATTGCAGACGTAGAACAAAGCACACGCGCCACGACAGGTGTGGATCGAGCCCGCGGACTCGACTAGAATGTCGTGATACTGGTTCGGTACTGGTTGCTCGGTAGAAGTGGGAGCAACTCTCTCCCCTCACCTATACCCGTTTTGCCCGTGCTGTGTGCACGCCGCACTTGGACGACGAGCGACGACGCTGTGTCAATTCACCTAATTCTTTACCTCCCAGTTTTCTAGGTGACGTAACTTCATCACGCTGATCACGGTCATGGCAGACGATATGCAAGACCACAAACCGCGGCTGGTTTGTGTGCAACACACGAATCAGCCGAACGGGATGGTTAAGGCAGCCGCGCACCTTCGCGGAAGCGATGCTACGGTACGCGATGCAAAATTCCAGGACCGGCGCGAGGCGGGTTCAACGTGTTTCCCAAGTGAGTTTTATCTACGTAAAACTCAATGGTGTCCCCGAACTCGGCCCGCGCTTTTAATGGCAACGCGCCTGAAAAGTTCCTTATTGTTGACTTTGATGAGTTAATTTCCGATTTTGCTTCAAAAAAGTTAGAAAATGTCGTCTCATTCTTCAGCCCTCTTTTAATGGAAAGAAAAGTAAACAAACACAACATGACCTCAACATGTTTTACAAACATTTTATCTGAGCGCACTGAACTGAAGATCGCTGAGCCAAATATCACTTGAAAATGTTCAAGAGTGAGTCTATAGCTTTCTTCCAGCTGCTGCGAAAACCGTTCTGAAACCGTTCACTGTACTACTGTAAATTAAGTGTAGATTAATTTACACTGCGCATGATCGAGCAGTACAGCGAACGGTTTTCGGGGCAGTTGGAAAAACTACTACTTCCGATAATTGCCAATACTGGGAATATTGCTGTGAAATTTTGGGCAACCCACGTCATATAGTTTTTGAGCGAGAGCGACAATGAAAAAATAAATAAAACTTTATTTGTCATAAACAAAACTTCTCACGAACTTATTGACCCACTCTCGTATGTAATCGTAGCCCACGGAGGCTATGATGTAAAGCAAGCTCGCGCATCATCAACGAACGCAAGCGCTAAGCGCTGCTATGCGTGTTCGCTTCTCTTCGCGTGGCGTAGCGTCGCTTCCGCGAAGGTGTGCTGCTAGCGTTATGCACCAATCGCCAATCTGGTTCAGATGCGAAAGCGCTCTCAACACCTGGACCTCACGGGAATGCAAATTAGCATTGTGGCTGATATTTGAAGATTATTGGGCCAGTGTGTTGATTAAACAGAGAACCACATTCCGTTTACTTAGATCTGATTAATTTTTAGCATTTGAATCCAAATATACACAGAATAGTTTTATTCGTACAATGACTATAAATGTAAGTAAAATTTTGTTCATACCAGGGAATGATACTGTAACGTGCAAGAAGAAAATTTTCGAAAATATCAATTTTGAAAGCTGGCGGACGTTGGCCACATAATTCAATTACAAATAAAATTGTTGTTGTTTTTGGTCCTAGCTTTTAGATGAGGAGCTAGTTATTTCTGATAAGGAGCAAGAAAAAATCCAGCATTCCAAAAATTGGTGTTTTTTAAAAGTGTTATATGCAATTAGAGTAGATCGACATGCTGATAGGTCAAGAGCAGGCGGTGTTTAAATCATATCATTTCATGTTATCTAACATTATTATTGAATGTAAACAAGAACACGTGTTTAAAATTCCTGACCACAATCAACTAGTGAGTTGAAATTTGACATCGACCCCCACTCTTATTCAAAGGAAGGCTAAATTAAACCAAGTAAGTGAACTTAAACGAATTTCACTTACAAACCTAACGAACCCATTAAAGATTTTTATTTCCAATAAATTATGATACTCCACAACTGACCTCTCCATTCACCGCTTGACGAGCGAGCACCCTTTCAAGTTCAAGTACACTTTCCATTATGAGTTTCTATTCGAATAGTAACCGCGAGTTGATGACTATCGCGGGGTACACGTGGTTCTTTAGATTATATTGTAATAAGAAATATTCCGTGTACTGGTTAAGGAAAAAAGGTAGGCAACAATAATCTCATCCATATGCACAAATATATATTTCTTCTAATAGAATTAAAAAAAACAAACAACTTGTATAATACACAGCCCAATAAACACAAGTGAGCAGAAAATAGTTTGGAACTAGCAATCAATACACACTTAGGAACAGAAGCACTTTCATTAACTTTGTGGGCCTAAAACTAATGTTTGTTCTTGAAATCGCACAAGGCGGTGTGGATTCGGAAATGCAGCCTGGATTCCAAAGAGTAACCAGAATAATTTTTCCTGTGAAAGTATTGAAAGCAATTAAAATCCAATCGGATTAGCCCCAGTAGGTACAAACACCAGTACAATACGGTCAATTTCAATAAAATGTTTCACATTTATAGACTTCGATTTGAACAGTATAATATTATAGAAGTATTAAACACAAGTCGAGGAAACTCACTTAGCATCCTCCAAACATAATATCGCTTTCTCCTGGTTCCCAGCTTCCCACTCCAACAACGCCAATTCAACTATTGCGTAGGGAATGATGAAATTGTCTTCGTAAATTTCTTTTTGAAGTGAAATTGTAGCTTCAAGACATTCCAGAGCTTGCAAAGGCGACCCCATTTGACGCAAGCAAGCGCCTTTGAGCAACAACAGCAGCGCCCTATTATCATTATCGTATTTGTTCGAAGGAACTGAGTACGTTAAATTCCTCAAAGCTTTTTCTATGAGCTTCAGAATGTTCTCGGCCAAATGGAAACTCTTCCTTAAAATCTTGAACATATTCCAAACGTATATCAACTCTATCATTGGTATCACCAGCATTTCGTTCTGGCTGAAGTATCTCTCTGCTTTTTTGATAACCATCTTCTCCATTGGTAGGGATTTTCCGGCTATCCTCTGCTTGTACTTTGGTACGTCCCTGGGGAAATTGCGAATTGAATTGAATTCTAAGAAGCAAAATCAGTCAACTAACTTCATCAAATTGAATACGGTGAGTCGTTCCGCTTTGCTTAAATTGTCGTTCATCAGCATTATGGCTGCTTTTTGGTAACTGTATATAGTCCTAGACCAACGGCTGCTCTCCAATAAATAATTCGCGTAAATGCTGGCTTGCTTCCAATCGGTTTTGAGGCTGAAATTCCATTTATTACACTCGTCACAAGTAAGTTTCATACATACTTTACAATCCGTTATTTATACTCTTTAAAAAAATCTATTACTCCCAAAAATTCTATCCACTTTTAAAAATTCTATATTTACACTCTTCAACATTTTATATACTCTTCAAATTTCTATATACTCTTCAAAATTCTTTATAGGTACGTACTTTTCAAAATATATAC
The DNA here is from genome assembly GCA_033557855.1 of Hydrochus callosus. Lineage (NCBI taxonomy): Eukaryota > Metazoa > Arthropoda > Insecta > Coleoptera > Hydrochidae > Hydrochus > Hydrochus callosus. The sequence continues at coordinate 10,187 of JAUIMY010000002.1, read as the reverse complement.
TCTTCAAAAAGCATAATGAACACCAAATTTCAACTCAAACGATTACGGTATTTACCAATTGACCCATAGAAGTTCCCAAAAGCAGAGGTGGTGGAATTGTGGCCAGACTTCCTGCGACTTCCAGGACTTCACGTACCATTCGATGCTCTTATCCAAATTGCCTTTCATAAACTCCAATCGGCCTTTAAAGAACAAAAACCAAACTCCCTGTGGGTATTTTTCTAGTTGGTTTTGCAAAATGTTCTCGCAAGTTTTCAAATCGCCTTCCTGATGAGTCAGTATGAACATGGCAATCAAATTGTAGCCTAAGAGAGTCATAACACAGAGAATCTGACGTAAGCCTTGCATTTTGCATCCTTCTTGGAGATCGTGTAGGCCCAATTGCTTAAAGTAAGAATTATTATTTTCATTTATTTATTTTAACGTTCATTAGTGTTTACACAATATATTTCTGAAAATGTACTGCGATGCTGGAAGGAAATGGAATCTTACTTTATTCCCCGAGAAACCTATGAATTCTAGGAGTTTGATTATTTTCGAAGGCAGTAGAGAAATCATCAGATTGAATGTTCCGATTCCCATTTTAACACCACTTTCGAAGTGGGCTCTGGTTGATGTCGTGGACCACTTTTTACTCATGAGAATCTCGTGGCATTCTCTGCAAATTTTTGAAATCTTTACAATACAAGAGAAATTTGCAAAGAAATATTTAAAGTTTACAAAATCAAATTTCTCAAGAAAATGCTCGATTTAAATATAACTCACTTGTAAGAGTTGTAGCAAGATCGAATCTTAATCCCAGCCTTGATGAAGCTCCCCAAAGTCTCATCTTCCATGAAGGTTATCATCGCCTTAAGAAGCAAACACTCTGCGTAACAGAGCTCTGCGTGAGCCTCAAGTTCAGTGTATTGGTCGTAATTGACCTTCTTCACTATTTTGCCAATCGATTCTCCTATGGTGTTCTTCCTCCGATGACGATTGCAAACTTGTATCGAAAACTTAAGAGCTTCGCTAGCGTTCGATATATGTTGTGGTTCGAAAGTTAGCATAGCTTCAAGAAAACTGAACACTGAGTGGCCCACTGCATGGTACATACTCACGTGAGCCCTAAAAGTGTTTATCAACAAAAGCGGTTAGTTGGAATATGATACTCCTCATTATTCGATATTTTTAGGCCGTGTATGTTTTCGAGAAATTTTGCTCGTTAGACTATTCACGTAAGTAAATCATTTTACCCGTTCATACGTAAATAGTTTTGCCCGTTGAACTATTCTCATGCATAATTGTTTCCCGCTGAACCACTCACGCCTTTCCCTGTAAATTCACGTAAATAGCACCACTGATAACAGTACTTACCATGGCTTCATTGCAGCCTTCGCTTCATCAAACTGATTGTTGAAAAAATAGTGGATGGCTTTCTGAGCTTCTTCCACGCCTTTTTCTAACGATATGTTGGGTGATCTGAAATATGATACATTATTTAATTACTATATAAAATTAAACAATAATACTTTAATATTATACTTTCGTTATTATACTCTCCAAAGATAAGTTTTTGTTACAATCATAAGTGAAAATAATATTTTTGTTTCTTCGGTGAAATTTTGTCAGCGATAAAATTTCCATGAAATTCCTTCACCGATGTTGTTCTCCGCGACATTATGTCATTGCGTTGAGATTTTTGTTTCGGTTTTAGGTTTTGTTTAGTGCAAAATATACAACGGTCAAAGGGTAGCTATGCAAAGCGGAAGTTCGCATGTTCCGTTTGAAAAAATAACAGTGAAAGTGGCAATCGACAATCCCTAATAAAACGGTACAAAGCGTTCGAAAGTTTGCGGAAGAAAGAGAAAGTACAGAGGAATAGTGGGTTTAACGAGATACTTACAGTTCACAATCTTCGGATGCATCTTGGAACTAGAAGGAAATCGTAATTAAATGTATGGATTTCAAATGGTTGAAAATCGATTAGAAGGTTGCAATCTCCATGGTTATGGATTTCATTTGAATGTTTTTAGGGATTCCAATCGAACGATAGGATTTTAAACGAGCGAGCGGTTTCCAACTGTATAAATCTGAATGGTTAGATGTCATTCTAATGTTTTTATAGGGATTTTCATTATTCGTCTCGATTTAATCTACTTGGATACTTGATATTTCAATGATTTTATTTCATTTAATTCAAATCATTTGATAGAAAATTGCGCATGGGGAAAAATCATATTGTTACAACGTCTGTTTGCAAACATTCCAGTGGCGAATGTTAGACGAATCATAACGTATTTGTTTTCCACAATAAGCTTCTATTCTAATTTCAACAAAGAAATACCATAACTAGGTTATCGGACTGAAAATCATTTCTTATCTATAATAAGATATCTTGGACAACATCTTTAAAAAAGATTACTTATCACTTACATCGTCAAACTCCTGATCATCATCCAATTCGGGAGAATACATCTTAATTGTTAAGGTCACTATAAAACATTGAAAGAAATTATTTTTAAGCACCTAACTAGGATATAGTGGCTACGCATACTAATTCAAAACGTACTGTTTATAAGTAACATTCAAGAGAAACCGCAGTCAGCAGAAACAGACGCAGCGTTCGCGCTTCGAAAGTAAACTAAACTAAAAGTGAAATATAATAAAGTGAATGCGCTCACCGGAATATCCCTCCTTCAGCGGGAGCTCTGTGTTTTCGAAAGGAGTGAGATAGCTCGGTTTTATAAAAACGGTGGAAAAATTATCTCTAATCAAATATTTACAAGAGTTGGCGTAGACGCTGAAGTGGGCACTTGAACCGGCGAACACGGAATGATTCGCTAAGATATTGCAAAGCAAACTATGCACCGTACAAAATACAAAAACTTGTAATGAACTTTAACTACCCATTAATTGAATCCGCCGCTAATCTAACTCGGTCGAAGTCGATTTTTTAAAATCGGTGGGTGGGCTCTGGTGGGATCATTCTGAATGAACCATGCACTACCATTCGCGGTCCGAATATTCAAAACTCAGTCAACTAACTACAAGACATTAGTTTGGGCTTTCCTGAATGCCCGAACCGTTACGCCGCCGAACTTATGATGGAAAATAACTAATTTTCTTAATTGAAAATTAATAACTGCATACGTAGACGATTTGGAATAATGAACTCGATGGGAAACAGAAAAATAACTAGCTCACCTTGCAATTCACGTAAATTAGCAAATTATGGTTTGGACATTTTTTTGTGCATTACTGCGTCAACGATTTCGTCACATCCTGAAAATTACGCGCTAAGGTGGCCATTTCTCGAAGTCGCATCCTTGTTTGTAAATTTAGGCTAAACAACCGTCAATTTTGAGCGCTTTCTATAATCTATGGGATTATTCACGAAATTACGCTTACTCATAGCAATGACCAAAAAATTTATCGATGCTTGTGGAAACACGGCGAATGCAATTGGGTAACAATAAGTAAAGCTTTATTGAAAATAAAATTTTATCGAGTTTGACGTATATATTCGTACGAGTTATAGACAAAGTATGTAGAAACACAATCAAAACGAACACAATATACTCTTTTGGTAATTTCTCTTTAAATAGCATACCTCTCTAAAATAATTCAATTTAAACTCGTATAAGCGCTGATTCAGTGCTTTTTGATCAACTGATCGTGAATTTAATTCCTTGAAGGATGAGATGTGGGTTTAGTGTATAAAAAATTATTAAAAAGACTCGTGAAAAATACTATATAAATATTATTGTATACAACGAACAAACGCTCCTATTGGACGTGATAAATCGCTAGAATGAATTTTAATCAGAAAATTTAAATTTTCAGCAGTATATCCAAACTAATCGCACCACTCGCATTGTAAATAATATCGGTGAATCAGTATTGGTGTGAAGTTATTCTTCAGGCCTAAAACATTACATTCAAAGTAACATCTGTAAGTATATTCTTGTAGATAAAATTGTACCCTATGCTGATAACCTATTGCTAGTGAGGCATGTTTTTCTACATTTTAATGATTTATACCAGACAACAGCTTATTTATACTATTTTGGTGGGTAAAATATCAATGGAATTAAGTGGTCTAAACAATCTCCGAGGCAAAACCAATTCGTGGATTTTTTCTATTCAAAGACAAGCAAATCTGTTTTAATTGCCAAGAATTATTCGTTGCAATATTTGAATGAATAACAATCCTCCAACAGTTACAGTTAATACAACAATTGCTATATAGATGGCGTAATGGTAAGGGAAATTCAGACGATTAATTTTGGGGATATGACAAAAGTTCCTCTAGTTACACATTCCCTGTCCAATGATCCACTTATGGTTCATTGATTCTTTAGGCTCTTTTCGTCCGTCCTAGTGATAAAATGCTAAGTCTGTAATTTTTGGTCTATACATTTAAAGCCATGTGCTATCATAAGACTCGTCGTTGGAGCAAAGTGTGAACCGTATATGGCTAATTTAGCCAGAGAATGTTGCTTACCTAACTGCCACTACCGTACGTGAGATCACGACAGACTAAACAAAGTTGAATGATTTTGTGTAGTTGAGAACTCGAGATGTTTGTTTTAATTGTAATTTTAGATTTTTTAATCCAGTCGATTTTTTTTGTTTTGATGGAAATCCGGTTTCAGCGTCAAATTTAATGTTGGGGTTCAAGGGGACTCTGTTTACATTTATTATAGAGATTTGTCAACAAGTTATTCACCATTCCACTCGAGCTTCTTTTTGCCACAGACAGGATTTTTAAAATATCACGTGCTTATTTACACGTTCAATTTGTCTAGCAAGAACACATGCAATTTCAAACTTTGAACACCACAATTGAAGACCTTGGTTCAACAAGGGGATTACTCAATTTTTTTACGAAAACTACTTCCATATTGTCAAGTATGAAATAGGATATGAAGCGTCATTTGGTGAAAAAATGATGCAAATCTGCTAAATATATTAAACGTTAGACTAGTCTCTATGCGTGGTGATGAATAGAGCAACGAACCTGCGATTTTTTTTGTAACAATAATAATAAATTTCGAACTAATAAATTTAAAAAATCAATGTTTTTCAATTTAAACACTTTCTTGCAGTGTGGCGTTCGATTTTCCATACACCGCATAATAAATTTTATTTTTATTAAAAGAAATAATCGCTTACTAAAAAAAAGTCCTACGTCAAATCACTAATCCAGTTTATGTTTTAATTCACTCCGTGAATGAAAAAATATTTTAAATTACACGTTTGTAATTAAGAAAATTTAAATTAAAAAATGCATAACGTCGCCTACCTTATAAGCTTGATTCATTGACGGTAAAATAACGTCAAATATCAGAGCCGTTTTTTATTGATCCCTTCTCACAATGTTATTATTCTTTAACAAATGTCCCAGACCTTATCACTCTCGTAAAACTGACTCGATAAACATGCTTTCACGGCTAGTGATCTACACTGACGATTTTTCAGTCTAAATTTAAGAACACTGCTTTTTCCCATGCATGTGCATTTTCGTTCAGCGCACTCATCCAATGACATTGATCCGGCGATTCTATTGTCTCACGATAGAGGGTCGCACTGGTTTGTTTCCGTGTTTATTTCTGTAGCAAAATTTTACATAGGGTGCAGAGGTCCATGGTTTGTGACTTTAGATACTGTCTGTGACTGTAGACATTACGGTGAATCAGATTACATGAATGAGTCAAATTTGCATCGTGAGTTTTATGAAACATGAAACTCACTGCATGGAAGTAATTCCATTCTTGCGTATGGTTTCATATCGACGAATGGGATATATGCACAGGCCTGGAATGATAAAATTGTTTTTGCGTTTGCGTTATTAAGACAACTAGTATAACGTGAAAGAATTTATAGTTTGTTGAAGAATATTGATTGTACTACAAATCAGGTGGTTTGAGTCAAACCACTCGCAGTTGTAGTAAACCCACGGTAAAAGCGCTCGAGTGCACGAACGAAAATTTCAAAATTCCCGCGTTATGGAGGAACATCGCGATTTGTACCTCCTGGTGGCAATACTGTGCATCGACGCTTGCGCGTGATAATTATTCATACCATAAAGTTGTGTAAATCATTGTATTGAATATAATTTCAAAAGTTTTCACGCGTATAGGTCAGATTTGTTTATTTTTTTTCAATCTTTATTTAGCTCCGGGGAAATGCCTGTGCGTAGAGCTTTACACGCTGGAAGTTGGTATACTGATTCTGGTAAGATCATCAGCTGTTCAAAATATTAACGTCAGGAGTCATTGACCTTCTTCACACAATGGGTTATTAGAAAAATTAAAAACATTTTTATTCTTAGGGCCGGAGTTATCCAGACAACTTGACGATTGGCTGAATCAGGCTGATTTGAGTCACGGTCCTGCTAGAGCCATCATAGCTCCGTAAGAGTGATATTATGAGATTTTCCTTGCAAAAGAAATTTTTTATTACCATTTTTATATGAAAATTTTCACATTTATTAGCTTATGTTTGCACGAACTAAGAATGGCAGCTGTCATAAAGTTGTGTTTATTATTGAAAATTGTTTTTGGTGAAAATGGTGCATTTTTGCTGATCATCCCATCTTGAATGTGATTTTGGTGCCCTTGGCAAACACTGTATGTTTTTAACAAATTTTATTATAATATTTACCAAATCTAAACTTCCAGTGCGTTCATTTTCAGTTTTATTTTGATTATCTATTAGAATGTCTTGCTTTCATGCGATGATATAATTTAAAACTTAGAAAAATTTTATTACAATTTGTCGATTTTTAACCAAAAGTAATTTGAAAAAATTAGTGTTACAGCATGATGAAAACAAGCAGGGTAGTGTCAAGTTTCCAAGTCATAATTATAATTTCATTTGTTTAGACATGCTGGTTATCAGTATTGTGGGCCTTGTGGAGGTCATGCATACCGTCAAATAAGTCCAGTGGTGGTTCGAAGAGTTTTCATTTTGGGACCGTCACATCACGTTAGATTGCCAGGATGTGCCTTGTCTAGTGCACAAAAATATCGGACCCCATTGTATGATTTGTACATAGACACTCAAGGTAAAATTTGCATTTTTTCTATTAAACATATTTACAGTAGAACCCCTCTAATCCGCCCTCGGCTGGTCCGACGCTCCGGTTAATCCGACCATGCTTGAGCTGGCGAGCTTGTGCCGATTTTTCCGCACAAGCAGTGGGGGCTTGACTCACCGCCTCACCGCCCGTCGCGTTTTTACTACGTATGTACTGTTTTTTTTTGTTTGTTGTTGTAAAAACAATGCATATACATGTTTTCAAGTTCATATATCGCTTATTTAACTGTAAAAAATGTCTCTTTATGTGATATGTAATACATATTGAATTTTTCGGATAATCCGACCTTTTTTGCGTTCCGACCATTCCCCCAGTCCCAAAGGTGACGGATTAGAGGGGTTCTACTGTAGTTGTAAATACCTAAATTCAACAATAAATATCTCGTCAACTGTTGATGTTAGGCACCTAGATGATTTAATCAAGTCCTATTATTTTTCGAAGATCTATTCAATTCCGTTATAAAATCATATGCATTCAATTAAAAAGAAATGTCAAAATGAGTCCTACGATCTTTACTAAACACCCTGTATGAAATCTAGTTAAATCAAAAGATGCTGCTCCTCGCCCTCTACAACTTTTTCTTGATGATGTTTTCTGTATCTCCTAATATAAAGACACTATTAAAGTGGCCGAAAAAAAATTCCACCCTGTATACATACCGTAAATTACCTTATAGACGCCGAGTTCCTTATAGCAGCCGGTTTCCAATAAACGCCGGTTTAGAACAAAATTTAAGTGAATAAACACCGGTCTCCAATAAACGCCTGGCCCCAGGAACCGGCAGTCTCCAATAAACTTGCTTGTAGTTTTTTTTATTGTTTATACCATACCAGAATATCAAATGGCGATAGAGGGTCGCTAAACCACGAAGAACAAATGTTATTTCATCCAGAGCGCAGGATTTACTAAGACTGACCCGGTTCGCAATCTTCGCCATAAGCAAATAAACGCCGGTCTCCAATAAACGCCGGTCTGTCCAGTCAATTCGGCAAATAAACGCCCGGGCTACTATTAGGTAATTTACGGTATATTCAATTTGATGTAATACTTTTCATTTTCGGCGATTATCAAAAATATCAATCAAATTAACAAATTATCTAATTTAGACGTTTATTCTGATTTCCGAAATTAATTCCAGTAAAAGCTGCCAATATTCGGCAATACTTCTAGACAATGTGTTTTTAAGTTCTTCTTCAGAGTGGATATTATATAATTTCTACGGATAGTGAATGGAAAAATTTCTCCGGTCTGTCAAGTCGGTCTGCATTTGCGTGAATGGGGTTGCCCACGAAGTTTGGGATTTGGCAGAAAATCATTTTATATTAGAGTTTATAGCCTTTAATATTCATAACGATAACGAGAGTAATGAATGTTTGGTCTTGGAAGAGAAATTAATTATTGAAATTTAAATTATTACCCTGTGACCTCACAAGCGCACGAAAATAAATGGCAACAGTGCATATCACATGAGAGAGATATATGGCAAGGTGGATGGACTTAGTATGGGTAAGAAGGTGGTCTGGTCCGGAATGACAAGTTCCGCGGCGAGCGGAGGGAGGTAATTTGTGACGTAACTGGAAGAACATTTCCATTATAGTCATATGGATAATACTAATTGTTGGTCCAAAATAATGGCAATTAATTACTTTTTTCTACTTTCTTTGGCATTTTTCTGTTGAATGATTAATGTTTTTTTAGATGAGAGTGATATATTGATGATTAATGAATTATTTTACAATTTAAATTGGCTATTTCTCAAGGTAGGTTAGGGCACGTGTTCATGTTGTTTATTATGAAAAATACAACATTTATTCAATATATTTCTGCTTGTGATTTACATAAATTAATAATACAAAACTATTTCCTAAACTTTTTGAATATTTTTTCATGAGCATCTCTTTGTTTTTGTTTAATTAAAGTTCATGTAATTTTATAAATAACCGTTTATAAAAATATTTCTGCTCATGTTCTTATATTTTTCTTATAGGAAAGTGGTGAAATGTCGCCTGAGGCTTTCCTCTTTTGATGTGCAAAGAACAATCTCTAGCATTCTTCGTGTTAATTTTGTGGCCGTTTACACTTTATTGTCTACATTTATTCCCAAACTATTCAGTTAATATCCATCACCAGTCAATAAATTAAGTGTTGTTTATTAAATTAATGTTTTATTAACTCATATTCTCATTAACTATATGGGGGAACCTGATAAAAGATATATTCAGATTTTTCCGTCAGCTTTCGGCCGGTTCATGTTACAAACTGCAACACTGCAGCTTGAAGGCAACCGAAAAATGTAATTACCAAATTAATGATGAAATAACAATAGTAACAGAATATTGCGTGTGTAGTTTGAATACAGGTAAAATTAGATTTTATTAGGTAAGTACGATAAAGAAGAGAAGAGTAAGGTTAAGCATTTTATAAGCCATCTTCCCAGTAATTTTTGTTCACAACAAATAAATATTCATTGAAACAACCATAATATATACCTTGCGAAAGTTTGTTAGAACAGGAAAAACAAAAAAGGATGAGGATAAGTCGGATTTAATAATGAAATTCGTATAATAAACCGCAGTTGTCCATTAAACTCAACAGGATTGAATAGGAATGTTTTTCCAATGACGTCACAAGTACGAGTTTATTGGCGCTGGCGGGGGTATTCGGAAGAATACACGCAAGTATAGGGGACCAGGAGTGGGATGATATAAGCTTCGACTTGAAACGATCGTTTGGGAGAATGTGAAACGAATACTGGGCGGAGTTACCTCCCACCACCGCGGTACACCGGCGCTTTTAACAGTGGATGAAGAGCCTTGTAGCAAGAGTACATGTTCCATGGATTTAGTATATCTTAACTCCATATGTATTCTTTGGTACATGTGATTGAAATTAGGTCAGTGGAACTAACTATGTGATAGATTCGAATAAGCCTCTCGAACTTCGGAACAGTCTGTAATCGCCATATCATTACAAAGCAATTCAAGCACAACCACCAGCTTGAGTCTGTCGATCGGTAATGGTGCCGCCAGCGCTAGTGTTTTCAGCTTTTGCCGTCGGGTACATGCCAAGCGTGAAGTTGGCCCCGGTCGCTGCCGATAGAGAC